>CABHPQ010157325.1:2148-25574 GCA_902168405.1 Peromyscus aztecus | reverse complement strand
ACACACACACACACACACACACACACACACACACACACACACACACAAACACACACACACATACACACACACACACCACCTATGAATATATATGTGTGTATGTGCTTGGTCTATGCTTGGGTGTGTGAGGGTACATGTGTGTCATATTCTCGCACATACATGCATGCACACACATACAAATTCAAAGGGCTAGAGAGATGGTTCAGTGGTTAAGAGCACTGGTTGCTTTCCCAGAGGACCCAGGTTCAATTCTTAGCACCTACATGATAGCTTACAGCCAATGATAATTCCATTTTTGAGGGACCCAATGCCTCCTTCCAGCCTTTTCAGGTACGTCATGCACATAATATACGGACATACATGCAGGAAAAAAAATCCATGTACATTTAAAAAGAATCAGAGCATTGAAGTTATTTTTGACCAACCTTGTTAGCTGGGACTACCTTTCTTTTATTTCTCAAACCTTATAAAGGTTCATTAAACCTGAGATTGAATTTATGTTTTATGTATTATGCATTTTACTTCATAGTTTACAAAATGCATTTGTGTATATTACCTATTTATTTTGTGTATGTGCATGTGTGGGTATAGAGCAACCTCACGTGGAGAATAGAAGACAACTGATGTGAGTTAACGGTCATATCCCATCATGTGGGTCCTGGGGATCAAACCCAGGTCTTCAGATTTGGCAGCAAGAGCCTCTGCTACTGAGGCATCTTACTGACTTTATTCCTTTTGATTTTCAGTATGACATTGTCTGGTAAATGAATGAGGTAGTGTGATGCCCATTATATTGACCATCTATGCCCATTATGATGACCTAACAAAGCTCCTTGCTCTAGGAACGACCAAGAATAGCCTAGGTTCCTGTTATTCACTTGACTGCACTGTTCCAGGGTTACAAGCTCCTTGAATGGAGCTTCTCATTCAAGGATGGACTGACATTGCCAGGTGTCAATCATGTGCCTCCAGTACTGACTTAGTCTCAGTCCAGTTCTTGGCATATAAGGTGTTCAGTATTTATTGAATGGCGAGTGAGTGAATGAATGAGTGAATTAACAAAAAATAAATCCTTCTGGTAGGTATGGTGGTGCATGCCTGTAATCCTCTCACTTAGGAGGCAAGGTCAATGAGACTGTCTCAAAACCCAAACCAACAAAATCTTCCTGATTCAAGTTTGTAGATTGGAGGTCATTTTTGCCACCTGGATTTCTCCAAGTATGAAGTCAGCAGGGTTTGCTCAGAGTCTACCAACTGCTTCGAGGGGGAAGGAGGGAACTGAGGAGAATGGTCAACTGACAGGCCAGCAGAAGAAATCCCCTTTCTGGCTTTCTCTACCTGTCTGTCCAGGGCTGATTTCCTAGGCTTCCAAAGGGCCATGGTATGCAGCATCTTTTTGTCAGGGGGGTTGACCGAAATTGTCACTCCCCTGGAGAGAGGACAGGTATGACCGTACGACTGGGTGTGAAGAGTAAGTAGAAGGCAGCCAGGTGTGACCCATGGGAAGATGGGTCGGAGAGCAGCAGAACTGGTGGGGAGACAGAGGCTGTAGCCAGAACATGTCTGCATGGAAAGGAGAGACTTTGTCTGCTCACATAGTGTGGTTTGGCTGCTTTCCCACTATTCCCCAGGAGAACTGTCAGTGGCCAAAGACATCGTATTTTAATCAAGACAGTTCTAGCTGGACTGGTAAGCTAGGCTCCCCTGGGGACGGTGAAGTTCTAGCAGGGTGAAGCGGGAAGCTGATGCTCACAAATGGCTCCACTCACTCCCTTCCGCTGTTGGCGGCTGCTGTGGTGTCTGTAAACGTGCAGTGTGTCTTCGCACACTTGTAAATGCTGCTTACTGCCTTGTGACTGCATTGTCTGTGCAAGCGGCTTGCCTGGAAAAAGTGACTCCATTTCACTTTTCTGTAGTCATTGTTCCTGGAACCACGTCCTGAAATCCCAGGCTTTTATTTTGCTGCCATTCTCCTAAGTTGCCTTTCTATGGAAGCCTGGGGGAGGGGGCGTTCTAGAGAGGTTCTTATGCTTAAATCATGCCTCTGACCTACCTCTGGGAACTCCGTAAGAAAGCCTGGTTTAGCTTGGCCAACGAGGAGGTGACTTTTCCTTTCAATTGACAGGAGCTGTTGGTCATGTTGAAAAGCCAAGAATGTTGGAGGGAACCAAAGTGAAGTTGCAGAACATATTCACTCAGCCAGACTGAAACATGCATGATTAACTGGCCACACACACAGGCTTAAGATGACATCTCACTCATGGATTGTGGTTAATGCCCCAGCAAAATCCAGATTGTTAAAGCCAATGTACACCTATGCTTCCTGCCAGGCAGTTTTCATCAGATTCCTGGGATGTCAATACGTGTGTATAATTAAGACTATTTGATCATCTTAAAATTCCCACAGAGATGAGCGGAGGGTGCAGTAGGGTAGCAGTTGGGTACTGTCTTAGTTAGGGTGACTACTGCTGTGATAAATCACCATGTACCAAAGCAACTTGGAGAGGAAAAGACTTATTTGGCTTACACTTCCACATTGTATGGTAGGTATATCATCTAAGGAAGTCAGGACAGGAACTCAAGCAAGAGGCAGGAGCTGATGCAGAGGTCGTGGAGGGGTGCTGCTTCCTGGCTTATTTCTCATGGCTTTCTCAGCCTGCTTTTTTAATAGAACCCAGGACCACCAGCCCAGGGGTGGTACCACCCACAGTGGGCTGGGCCCTCCCACCTCAGTCACTAATTGAAAATGCCATATAGCCTGATCTTATGGAGGTATTTTCTTAATTGAAGTTCCCTCCTCTCAGATGACTTTAGCTTGTGTCAAGTTGACATATAACTATCCAGTACAAGGACCAAAATAATACAGCAAAAAGACAAGTCAATGGCTGCATCTATGCAGTAACTCACCCAGAAGTCTACCTTGCAAATTTCTTTATTTTAGCTTTTTAGAGACAGAGGTTTTCTGTGTTACAGACCTGGCTGTCCTAGAACTCTCTCTGTAGACCAGGCTGGCCTCAAACTCACAGAGATCCATCCGCCTCTGCCTCCCAAGTTGCCTTGCAAATTTCAACATTCTCACTATTTCGTTCTATTTGGTTTCATTAACTTCTTTGGTAATTTCTGGGGTTCTACCCAAGGCAAGTGCTCTACTACCTGAGCCCTTCACTGTTTTAGTATTAGGCTCAACATTTGAATCTCAGAAGGAAGGCTCTGTTTTAATTCCATCTCCATCAAGGTTGTAAGTCCTGTGCATTCAAACAAAACATCCCTTGGTTTCAAAGAATGATGGATTCAGTCTTATAAAAACAAATGAGGTTAGCATTCCAATAATCTGGAGTTAGATCTGATCGATGGCTACAGGGTAATCGACACCTGTTAATAGACTTCTAAATTAAAAGAACAAAATATAGACCCATCAGTCCAAGCCAAGAAATCATTTTCATGTTTAGTCCAAATCCTTCACTCTTGCCAATTTCTCTGTATATTCTTTTCCTTGTCTCATCAATCATCAAAATTAGGGGCTGGTCATGATCTCTTATTTTGGATGAAGGAAGCAAGTCCAAAAGACAGTGACTTTTTGTAGCCACATAGCTAGTTAGCGAGTTAGAAACAAGTCCACCAGAATTCCAGTCTTTCTACGTTACCAATAGTCTTCTATAAATATGTATGTATGTATGTTTTAACCTATTTCTTGGCAGAATTGAGTAATGTGAGCCTGGCCCAGAGCAGTATCATTTATGGTAAACTTCTGCAAAAAGGCTGTAGTTTCCTCCATAATAAATCTCTAACCCCACCTATATCCCTGAGTAGTAAGAGTGTTGTGATAAATGGACCAGAATAGAATTGAAGGCATCAGTTGAGCCCTGACCGTAATCCTTTCAGGCTGCTCTTTATTGAGAGAAGAAACAGCTTGTGTTCTATTTCTGTCCTTCATGGGACCTTGGGGGTTGTTTCCTTCACCCCATCTTATAGTTAACTCAGAGTATCTTTGAAACAATTGGACACAATAGCCAGGGGATGAAAATACGTACAATATTTGGCATCAGGAGGCTTGAGAGAGATCGATAAACACAGAAAAGATCAGACTGGAGAGATGGCTTGGGTTCAGAGCACTTGCTGTTCTTGCAGAGGACCCAGGTTCAATTCCTAGCACCCACATGATGGCTCACGACCATCTGATACCCCAGTTCCAAGGGCTTTGACACCCTCTTCTACCAGGCAGACATGTGATATGCAGACAAAATGCCCGTACATACAAAATAAAATAAACATTTTAAAAGAAAGAAAGAAAGAAAAGCCCTAGGAAGAACAAAAACAGGGCACAAAGACCACTGGGAAATGTATCTAGTTCTTTGACTCTCCCCTGGATTATCTGACCTGGGATTTCTCAACAGGACCATTACTGACATTTGGAGCCAGCTACCCCTTGATTGTGGAAGGCTGTCATGTCCATTGCTCTGTGATAGCTGTACTTCTGCCTTTTCCCACTCAGGAGATGCCAGTGGCACCCTCCCTACCATTTGTGACAACCAAAATACAGTTGTAGACGTTACCAAATAGCCATGAGTCAGGGTCAGGGGAGAATTGTTCTCCATGGAGAATCATTCATCTTCCTTAGATATATTGTCTTTGAAAGCCACACCAGAAGACACTCTGTGAGAGGATAAGAATGGCCTTCCTAATTATAACCTCAAAAATTAGAACGTTAGACATTTCTTATCTGGTACAAATATACATTATTTTGTTGTTGTTCTTCATTCATCCAAAAGGCAGCTATTACAAATGACATGCCAGGCTCTCTGCTAAGTCCAGACACAAAGCAGAACTTCTCTCACAAGATCTTAGAATTTAATACTACTCAAATGCTGCTCAGTAGAGTTGATTTGCTGCTCACCAGGGCTAATGAAGTTAAAGTCTTGAAGTTGTGTTTCATTATGTGGCTTTAACTTGGATCAGCCACATCATTTATTAGACCAGTACAAATAACCTCAAAACTACTTTGAATCCTATTGGTGGGATGTTGGAAGATTCCTGGGATATGGTAACATCATGAAAGCTGAAAGACTCAGAGTCCAATGAAAAATCTTTTGCCAAATCGCTTTCATTAAATGTTTTGTTTGGTTGGCTTTTTCTCTGGTCCAGCTGGACCCAGACCCATGCTCAGACGCTGGACTTAGTGGTTTCACCTGCCCTTATGTTATATTGTATTCCTTTAGTTTCCTCAACCCTTCTTTCTAGATGAGAAATTATTCTGGAAAAGAACCAAAGACTTTTTAATTCACTCTTAGCTCCACCCACATTAGAAGTTCATGCATCTTGTAATTTGTTGCTATTTCCCTTTCAGTGTTTGGTAATGTGTGAGGCCAACTTGTCTGTGAAACCTGGCAAGAAGGGTCAGGAGATGTTCCTGACATGACCCCAAGGATGCCACCAAGAGCCAGTGCAACTAAGTGATTGGTTCAAAGATCTTCTAGCTCACTAGCTGGCATGCTCAACTTTAAAGCAAACAGTGTTGGGGAAGTACACTCTACCCCTGCTCTGTGGCCTGAATGTAGCTCAGAATTCTCTGAACTCATCACTTCTTGTCATTGTCCAAGGCCCCAATCTAAGAAACTAGATGTGAACAGTTAACTCCTGAGAGGATGGATGGGTAAGGAATTTTGAGGGAGTGGCTGGAGGTGTGAGTAGTCTTTTAGTGTGTAACTTGTGCATCAGTATCCCTGTTTAGACACCATTCTATTGAATAATTCAGTGACCACTGAAAGTTTCTCCTACTTAAGTCAGCTTTTTGCTTTTCAAGGCAAAAATCCACTTGTATGAATAAAGTTTAACTTACTTTGATTTTTGAGATTACAATATACTTATGTCACATCTCCCTTCCCTTTCTTCCCTCCACGTTCTCCCATAGATTTCTTCTTGTTCTCTTTCAAATGCATGGCCTCCTTTTTCATTCATTGTTGTTGTTGTTGTTGTTGTTGTGTGTGTGAGTGTACTCCTAAATACATAACTACAACCTGCTCAGTCTGTATAATGTTACTTTTATGTGTATGTTTTCAGGCTGACCGTTTGGTTTGGACAACCAGTTGATGTGCTGTTCCCTGGATAAGGTTATTTCTCCTGCTCTCAGCATGGTTGCCTATAGTTCTTTGTGTAGGGTCAAGGCCTCTTGAGCCTTCCCTCATCTACATTGGCACGTCTATTGATATCCTCTTTGTTCAGCTCATGTTTAGGCAGCCATGTTGTTGAGACTTTATAGGTGTAGCTTCTGACACTATAGCTCATAGCAACTCCCCGGATCTCTGGCTCTTATAATCTTCCCACCCTCTCTTCTGCAATGATTCAAGCCTTAGGTACATTTGGGACTGAGCTCCACAACTCTACATTTTGATTGGTTGTGGTTTCTCTAATGGTCTCCATCTGTTGCAAAAAGAAGTTTCCTTGATGAGGGGTGAGGACCGCACTTACCGACCTAGACCCTGGAAAAAGATGTCTTAATTTTTTTTAAGTTTCTGATCACCTCATTGAATGAAATAGCCATAGGGGAGGAATTAATTTTTAAACCTCCCCTTCTTCCAAAAATATTCTTCTGCTGTTTGCATAATGGGAATTGTATTATCACAGAAAATATTTTTAAAGTGAACTAATATTCAAAAGACAAAGATCTTCCAAAATGGCTGTCTTAGCTGGTATCAGCACCAGGCAAGTCTCACAATTGGCAGCTGCCTTTAATTCCAGATCACCTGGAAATGATGACCATTGGAAAACATGTTTGTTTCATTTCTTTTCTAGCAAAAACAAAACAAAACAAACAAAAAACCCAAAACAACCACAACAACAACAACAAAAAACTTTAAAAGATGCACAGGATGGGCAAATGAAATGACTATCAGGTAAAGGCATTTGCCACCAAGCCTGACAACCTGAGTTTGATTCCCAGACCCCTCCTGATAGAAAGAGAGAAGCAACTCCTACAGCTTGTCCTCTACCCTCCACAGGTGTGTGTCAGCATGCACCATGCACGCACACTAAAAAGTTTTAGTGGGAGGGGCAGGGGGGGCAGGCGGGGGGGGGGGGGGGGGGGGGGGGGGGGGCGGGGGGTGGGGGGTGGGGGGGCAGACAGAGTTGCAGACAACTTGCAGAGCACTCATTTGCCCCCACGTGACTCTCCACATGTCTGGCGTCAGCATTACACACTTGCCATGTTCTCTAGCCAACCTCCTCTCCCACCAGCCTGTAAAGGAAACTGTTGCACAGTCTAGAGATCTGGCTAAAGGAAATTTGTTTTAGAGCCAAAATAAAAGTTACCCCCAAACGCTATCACCTCGCGTTCTAGTATTTTCTAGTATTCTGTACATACTGTCTACTAGTAAAAAGGAATTATATCTTAAATATAAAATAAGAAGAATTCAATAGACATTACTTTGTTTCTCCTCTAGAACCAGAGATATCTTTCCAAGGTCATCAGTAAGAATTCCACTCCACTATACACCAATTATGGGCGACAGTGGTGTTTAGAAAGCGGGCTTGTAGCTGTTTTCCATGCAGGATGATTACTCAGTGGCCATGACCTTCTGAGGTGGCTGAAAGAGCTGGGCAGAGTGAGATAGCACAAGGACAGAGGAGACGCCGCCACGGGAGTGCGGTGCAGACAGAGATGGGCGAGTTAAGTTACTCAGTCGCCATCTGTCTGTTTTGCTAACTCATTAGCTCGGGACACCACATTGTCCTAATCCCCACTTCCCCTGCCTCTGAGCTTGAGCCAAATCTCCCAGGAACACAGGGACTGCTCAGCCTGACTCTGGCCTCGGCTGGGTGGCAACTTCTCCACATGGGCAGCATGCCAGATCTGCCACCCTTCCCTGCTGCATCCCATGGAGGTGAAGCGCACCCCACACCCCCCCCCAACCTCTCTCCGTTGCAGTTGAAATGGAAGCTCCTAGGTGTAGCTGTTCTTCCAGGCAGTGGGGTGAATGTTGCTCTTTCATTTCTTAGCACTCCTGTCCCTTGCATCAACCCTTCACCACCCTTGATGGATTTAAGCTGACCATCTTGGAAGCTTGATGGCAGTGTGTACCACCAGCCGGCAGACTCTTGCATGCTTTCTGTATCTCTCCAGAGAGCCCATACCACAGCTAAGAACCAATAAGCAAGGCTGAATTTGTTTCCCAGAACTATCCCCAGAAGGTAAGACCCTAATCTAGCATTAAGAGCATCCAATAATTCTGAGACTAATTCTTCAGAAATGTTGGGGGCCAGAGAGATGGCTCAGCAGTTAAGAGCACTTATTGCTCTTACAAGGACCCAAGCTTTAGTCTCAACACCCACATGCTAACTCACAACCATCTGTAACTCCCAGACACTCATGTGGTACACATTCATATACATAAAATAAGTAAAACTAAAAGAAATTTTTTAAAAGAAATGTTGCCTCCCTTTATGAGCCTCCAAGAATACACAAATCATTTTCATTGACTTATTTTTTTTAACGTGAAAGGGTGTTTTCTAAGCAAGACTAGACATTTGTATAGTCTTTTCCAGCTTTAACACTAAAAGTATGGTGGTGTGTAGTAGCCCACACCTGCAGTCCCAGCCTATGAAAATAAAGAAATAAAAATGGGCCCGAGGATGGAACGTGTTTGGTAGAGTGCTTGCTTAATGTGTGTGAAGCCCTGGGCTCTCTACCCGGCACCCCATAAACAGACTATGGTAGTACGTGCCCGTAACCCCAGTACTTGGAAGGTGGAGGCAGGAGGATAGAGAATTGACGCTCCTCCTCAGCTGCATTGAGGACTGGAAGGCAGCTTGGGCTAGAGACCATGTCTCTAAGTAAATCCTGAAAACATACTGTGTGCTGTGGGTAATGGGACTTGCTGATGTTAGTGGTTACCAGATGCCCAAGATACTGAACATACGTGGTCCCATCTAATGCATGGTTCCCAAGAGGTAACATTGCTGTCTCTACGTGACAGATCAAGAAATTGAAGCATAGAGAGGTTACATCCTTTGTCCAAAGGTAAACAGCTGGTAAGCATCAGGGGCAGATTTGAAACCCAAAGGTTGTCTCCAAAGTCTGTGGCCTTAGCCTTTGGCTCTGGTCACCTACGGGGTCCCTCCGCCACTTCGTTGTCCTCTTTACTGTGTCCTCTCCAATGTTTTGGGATCCTCTGACGGGAACTTATCAACAGTATCCTTTGGATGCTATCATTTCCTCCTTCTTCCCTACAAATGGCACCCTGAGACAAAAGCAGGCACTGAGAAAAGCCACACGCAGGCTAGCAGAAGAACTCAAAGGTCTTGCTTTTGTGCCAGGGGGTGTGTGTGTGCACGTGCGTGCGTGCGTGCGTGCGTGCATGCGTGCGTGCATGCATGCATGCGTGTGTGTCCCACTCACAATTAGGAAGAGCGGGGCAGAACATTTGAATGTTAGAGGGTAAGTGTTCTTTGACTGACTTAAGCCTTCCAACCAGGAACTGCCTACAGTCTATCTTCATAGGCAAATGCATTAAGTTTCCCATTTAACTGGTGAATGATTTGTACAAGATAAAGGCATTTACAAGGCCCTGACTCATGCCCATGGAGCAATAGCATGCCATTCCTGGTTCCCTTTTTGGCTGAAAGTCACCCACTGAATTTCTTACACCTCTTTAGATAGCTTGAGTGACAGTAAATTCTGTAAGGTCCCTCCCACACTCAGCACACCGACCCACTACAGACATTTTATAGGGCATGGTGGCAAATTTGCTCTTTCTGTCTCAGCCTTCACAATGCCAGTACCTACCCCTGTGCCCTTCCCAAGTCCTCCAAAACCACCGATTTGCACATGCCTTGGCACTCCTGGTCTCAGGAGGATTTTTGTCCACCAGTGGGAAGGAGATTGTTTCTGCCTCTCATTTGGTCTGGCCTTTCAAGTTGTTGACCCTATACCACCTGCAAAGACAGCCTAGAACCCAGGGTAACCTTTACAACCTAAAACGCCCAAAGCTTGCTCTGTTTGACTAACTGTAGCTGAGAGGAGACGTATATACCGCCGTCACCTCTTCCGTGTGGATCTGGGTCTCTCAGAGGGCAAGGAACACTGGTCCTGAAATAACCACACTTATTCATCATGAAATCACTAAGGATTTGGGCCCAGGTGTCAGGGATGGCTATGGCTTTCCCCACAGGAGACATCAACCACTGACCCGTTTCCTCTCAGACTCCAGTTCCGTGTTTAACTGGAGACACAGAAATAAATGTGTGCTGGCGGGAAGACAAGAGCTGAGATGCAGCAGGAGTATGCCGGCTGATAGAAAGGCTGTTATTTGAATTTCTTTTACATTGTAGCAGTCTCAGATGGATGGTGTCCAGGTATCTTGTAGGCCTGCACCTTATTAAACTCCTGTTTGATTCAGAATTTACAGCAAGTGCACCTGGAATTCTTCAAATAGGAACTTGACTTTGGTTCATTTGTTCACAAAGGAGACTGACAAATGGATTGTGTAACCTACTGCAAATGCCCTAGAAAGCCGAGAAGAAAATGGTGGTGCGTTTTTCTTAAGAACTCTCTTAGTTTATAAATTCAGCCGTGCTGATTGAGTGTCTGCTGTTTGACAGGCATGCCACCACTTCAACAGGATGTACCCACAGGTACGCCTTCTCCATCGCCGTCAGATTTGATTGCCTATGACAGAAACCATACTCAGAGTAGGAAAGCAGAGCGGGAAACTGCCACAAGGACACTGGGTATCTAGAGAAGTGGAGGGTGTGGATGGATGCAGGTGACTGCAGGCGCAGATGGAAACACTGTTAAATACGGAAGCTCATTTTTTCTGTATATCCTCGATCACATAGAGGGCACCTACACCCCCACTCCCCAAATGGAAGCCTCCTAGACCTGCAGTGCCCTGAATAACTAACTGCTGAGTACTTGAAATGTGTTCTAAGTGTAATTCCTCACTGGACTTCAGAGATTTCATATGGGGGAAATAGTGTGAAATATATTAGCTTCTATATTGACTACACATTGATCTGATAGTGATTTGGGCATATTGTGCTAACTGAAATAAAATCTTAGCATTTATGTCACGTGTTTTCACATAGCTGATAAGAATTTTAGATGGCGTGTGCCCTGAACTATATTTCTGTTGGATAATGGTGTCCTTCCAGATAGTTTTCCCACATGTGTACAGCCAATTAAAGGCTCCTCGTGCCTTGGTTAGTTCCTTAGCTTCCTTGAGGGATGCTGAGTAGATACTCATCAATCCAGTATGTCATTCTAGTACATCCCTTCCATCTGTAGTAACTTCTACGTGAGTGGAACATTCCAGTTTTCTTTTTGAACAGAGATTTAAACATTCACACATGTCAGAAGTATTTCTTGAGCTCCTGTTCTTGCTTTAGGGAGGATACAAGGTCCCTGCCTTCTCCGGGTTCCCTTCTAGAAGATTTAGCTCCTTATTTTCATAAATTCAGGCTTAGTTCTAGAAGTGTGCCTCTCCATGGCATGTGTCTGGTCCAGTATCAGCCTTTCTGGAGAGCCTGCGCTGAATGGAAGCACAGACTTTCAGAGTCACCATCAATCCTGTGTTGTCAGGAAGATTCAAATGCTGCTAATCTCCTGGTGCCATGACCCCTTGCTGATGTCAGTTCGTGTTTTTCTTCCTGGTTAATGGAAGCAGATTGCAGAGCTTTCTCAGAGCTGTGAAGGTAGACTTGTCTCTTCCTTGTCATGAACACCTCTCAAAGCAAACAACTGCACAATCAAAAGTATGGTTTGAATTCTGTCTCCCCTGCCCACAGAGAGCCATTCCCTAGACTTCCTAAAAGGATAGTGTGGCGAAGCCTCTGGAGTGGTGCCTTCTTTTTCTAAGTAACTTTTTAAAAGTTTGATATACAACCAGAAATGGGTATGCATTGTACAGTTACAGCACCAGTAACTTTCTCCATGAACACACATGTGCAACCAACACCCAGGGTTTGAAGCAGAGCCTTAGTGGTCTCCAGGAGGCTCCCCTTCCTGGCATTATCCTGTCCTACTGTCCCCTCTCATCCCCAGAGTAACCACCCATTCATAGGCTTCTGTATCCACAAACTAGTTTGTCCATGTTTGAACTCCGAGCAGTGCCACATAACGGGTTCTCTGGTATTGATTCTTTCACTCCTCGTTGTCCGTGAAGTTTATCCGTGTTGTTTTGTACATTGATGTAAAATATGCTCACACGAAAACATATATAATTCCGTATAATAAAACATAAATAACACAAGAAAAATATAGATGGCTGAGAAGGAAAATGAAGGTTATGATCCCATTTCGGTGGCACGTGTGTAATCTGAACACAGGGAAGCTAAGGCAGAAGGATCAGGTGTTCAAGGCCAGCCTGGAAGCAAAGGTCTCCTCTTCACTTATTGCACAGTAGGGTGTTGACTCAAAAACTGTATGTATATAAACACTTGTAGTGAGGGTTTGTTTGTTTCTTTTAATTTAGACCATACAGACTATTTGTGACTTTCCACTGTGCTTACTACACCAACATGCTCTAAATATTAGTCATCAGAAAGAAGATGCATTTGGAATTGAACCAAAAGGTAATATAGAAGAGGGGGAAATAATTTAATTTTCTAAGCTAAGAACACAGGTCAGTATTTATATTAATCATCTTGGAAATTCTAGATCTGGCCTATCCTAGTCAAACTTCCAGAAGGTTCCCAGAGTGACTCCTGAGTCACTAGGGAACTCAGGTGCTTCTTTCTTGATGACTTTTCTAAATTGCTGTGTAACTCACTCAGGTATCTGCTAATGTGTTAGAGATTAAGAACTGCATAATTCTGAAAGTGGCTTGTTGGAATCTCTGTTCAAGCCTGGCTTACTCTATAACTTAAGACAAGTTTGTAAAATGCCCCTTACTTCTCAGACGAACAGCTTCTTCCCCACATCTGTTTGGGATCATAAGAAATAATCCTTACATAAAATTTTGGAGTCCTTGTATGAAAAGTTCCCTGAAGTTGCTGACTATTCTTAAAACTTCCTCAGCTAACATTGTGGAAACATTGTTATATATTGAGTTGCTAACCTGGGTTGCTAGGTTGGTTGAGAATGTTGGATGGTGAGCACATATCTGGCCATTTGTGTTAAAAAGCTACCTTCTTAACATCCTACATGCTTACTCTGTGAATTTAACCTGTGGACACATTTTTTCATGTGTGTGTTTCTTGCTAAGCCTTCACATTTGGGGTCTTCATCCTTATGTTTTGGGTTAGACCTCTTGAGTGTCCTTGGCTCCTGAGGTCAGGTGGGTCCGTAGAATCCTGGTCAATTCTGCCTTGTAGGGGTGGGAGAAGCATCTGATTGTATTGGCCAGTAAAGCTTCAGGTGGTGAGCTGAGACTCTCCAGACACTGTTAGGCATGCTTGGGGACTAGGATTCAGTGAAGCCCAAAAGACAGAGAATATACTGTAGCCAGAAAGTGCTGGAACCAACCCTGCAGAGAATCCATTGTTACAAGGAGTCTCAGAGGGTGGATGGTAAAGACTCTCTAGTCCTGTCCCTTCGTTTTTCAGATGGGAGTGAGGCCTGTGGAGGCCACAGAGGAAGCTATTTTGATGTTTGATCAACCAGCAGTTGTTTGCAGGATTTAGGAGATAGAGGGAAAGATGATGACTCTCTATAAGTGTTGTTCCCGGCTGGATCTGAGGGCTAACTCTTATCAGGGCTAGCCCAAAGCACCGATTCATCCCTTTCCAATTGTGATTGTGAGGGGAATCTGGCATTTTATCTAATCAGGATAGAAACTTGGACTTCTGCTGGAGTGTTCAGAAATTCAGTTCAGGAGAGAGTCACCAGATTTTTCCTCCCAAAATAGGCAGTCCTGGAGGTTAAACATATGAGATTAACCACTGTTGTTATTAACATACCACACCCCCCTTTTCTTGTGATGTTCTTTTTCAAATTTGTTTCTGATGACCTCTTTATCCTGCTTTTCAGGTTTTATTACATTTCAGTTGTCTCTGGTATCAGCTGTTGAATCTGTAGTATGCAGAAATGCTGAGGTTTGCCCTTCCAAAATTCTACCGGGGTCAACTCCCATTATAGTCTGCATCCAGGAAATGAGAGTATTTCTAGTTCACTGGGGACCATCTTGGCTTTAAGCAGAAATGGGGTCTGAATCATTACCTAAGAGAGCTTTGTAGATTGTCACAGTTGGCAGCCTCAAGATTTGAGCTAATCCTGGAAATTCCTTAACTTCCCAGAAAGAAGGTTCCACAAGGTCAGGCTGAAGTCCTCAGAGAGAGCAGATGGAGCGGAGCTGGCAGTCAGTGGCCCTTACAGCTGGATGTGGATAGAAATACAATGCACCCCACCCCCCTGGATGCCTCTGACTTTCAGGAGATATTTATTCTTTATTCTTTTTACTCTGTATGAAGAAGAATGTCCTGCAGTCTCTGCGGGAAAAGCAAGCAAACTTGACTCGGTTCCCATGGAAGACCAGGACAATGGAAACAACCTAATTACTACAAAAAGTGCTGCTTCTGGCGGCTGCATAGTCAGTCCTTTATCTCTGAGCCCCATAATCACGCTATCATCTCAAACCATTATTCTTTACTATTATCCAAGGTCATTATTCTTATGGCAGGAGCTGCTTCCACAACAAATGTTGGTTTTACTGTCTTACCCCTCCAACCTTGTCGGATGAGCAACAATGCATCCGTTAGGAAAAGTGAGTGTTGAAGACCAGAGAGATGAGATATGGTAGGTTTTTCTAAAGGTTCAGGCTTATGGAGCTCATGCGCCAAATTATAAACTATGAAACCTGTATAATCCAATTTTAATTAACTTGAAGATCAGTGCTTTTTCATTAAAATGAAATTCTGGGTAAATGGAAAACTGCCACTCCAGGGGACACTGGGCCATTGTTCACATGGTTTAGAGAGGCTGGTAAATCCTCTATCTGGAAAAGCCAAATCCAGTCCTGTTGATCCGGGGCTTCCCGACGCTTTGGGGAACTTACTATAAGTTCCGTGGAATATAGGATGTGTCCCTGGTTCAGATGGAGGCTCAGCATACTATCTAGTTTTTCCGCTTCTTCCCTTTGTGGGCCTTTCAGTATCTCCTTGCTCCCAGCATGTCTCCATCTTTCAGCCGTAATACACCAGGGCCACCTCTCTGCTTTGCCACGCCACCCTGGCTGATCTGATGCTTGCTGTCGTAGGTGCATGGTGGATGGCATGGAGCACTCTATCAAGAGCCAAGGGTGCCGCTTCAGATTTTCGAAAGGAATGAGGCCTAGTTGGTCAGAGGGACTGGTGAGCTGTAAAAGCAAACCTCTGAAACTCTTCCCTCACCTATCATGTAAGAGCAGGAGGGAGCCCCCAGCCTAAGCACCTCCTTTCCTAATGAAGGCCCTGAGACTTCGGTGAAGAGCCTTGTCTGACCTCAGTATTGCAGCCCCCATCTCAACTCCCGCCCTTTCCCTCTCCACCGCAGTGCCGAGCCTCCCTCCAGACATGCCGGATTACAAAACAGTGCTTAGGAGAAAACCCCACCCTGTCAGCAGATTGGTTTTACAGGCTGACGCGGGACATGTGCACATTTGGAGTCGGGAGAGTGGCGGAGTGTACCTCCAGTCCAGCCTCTGCTTTGCTGGGCGAGTCACTTCCCTTCCTTTGTCTATTTCCCCTATTGCTAAGGAGAAGATAATGAGCCTTTCCACCTATCAGGCTCGCCGGAGTGCTATAAAGAATAATGAGGTGATATTTGTAAAGTGCTTTGAGCTGCTGGGAACGAAGAAGGGGCGAGCTAGGCAGAGAGCATTAGAAGCTGGGAGCACTTACCAATTGAGCTGCCCAACAATGGCAGGGAGTAAGAATACTCAGAAATGAATTCCAGGGACTGGCCCTGCTTTGAATTTAGGAGGAGGATTAGTGGGGACCTAATAGGTATCCCACTTCTCCAGTTTCTTTAGTGTACCGTCAGACTAGAAAAGGTAATTACATTCTTCTATGTCCGATTCAGCCTGGAGTTTCAATTGGGATGTCAGAGCATGCTTGTCTTCTATTCTCATACTAAGGCTGTTATGTCGCGATTGTTAAAGCCTTGGGCATCTTCTGTCCCCCAGGGGATTTCACTTAGGAGCTATACAAAGTCGTTTCTATGCAGAGGCCAGGCTCTCAGTTATATGGCTGATTAGTGGAACTTCTAAGTCTAAAGTGCCTGTGGCGCAATTTTGCTGATGGAGAGAAATAAAAGGCAAGGTCTTTATCATGGTTGATCTTTTTCAGTATGCTGCTTCCTGGGAATTTTCTCAGCAACTCAGATCAGTGTACATACCGTATGAAATGTGGGACTTGATGGCCGCTGGGGCGTCCTCAGCCATGTCAAAATGGGGGCCTGGCTCCAGGTGAAGGTGAGCTTACCAAGTCCCTAAGATAGTCAGAGCCTTCTTTTAAGCCCTTCTTCCCCCACAGAGGGTCAAAAGAGAAATGTTTATGAAGCTGGCATGTATGGGAATGTTTCCAAATGTTCTGCTGAGGGATCAGTTTCTACAAACCCATACTCCGCTGCCTCAGGACTCAGGGTCCCCGACAGATTGTTGCCATGTTCAGGGTCAGCAGAAGAGAAAAAAATGTAGAACTGGGAAAATGTTTTTGAGCTTGTGTAGTTCGCTGGGCTGACTGAACATTGAGTGGGAAGAATTCAGCTCGCTCCTAACTGGCAAGAGAAGGACTGAATTTGTCATTCCCCTGTAAAGGGTACAAAGAGAGGTCATGGGGGCATTTGGAACAATGATTTTCCTGATCGAAGTAATGCTAAGGAAATTACGCTGATTATATCTTAGTCCCCTGAAGTTTACAAGCCTCTTTGTGATTACTATTTCTACAAAGCATCCCCTCCCTTCACTGCTTCTCCAGCCCTCTGTCTGCAGAGGCTGCTAGATTTTCTCCGTCTGGAAGGCTGAGTTCCCCAGCCAGCCTGGGCTTCCTGTACCAGCTGTACTTTTGAAAGGACTTGTGAGTTTCCAGGGTCAGTCCCCAGTGGGGTACAACTGCATGCATCAAGCCCACTGGCATCCTGTCCCGAGGCCAGACAGGCACGCAGGGACATGTCTGCTCCTCCTCTGTCCCATCGTCTGTGCCAAGCAAGTGTGCATCCATGCCTGCACTTCTGCAGGGGCTGACTGGCCCAGGCTCCTTCCTCACCCACGTTTGCATTTTCCTCAGCAAGTCACTCTTTTGTCCTTTCTCAAAGCCCCAGGTTTCTTGTTTGTTCTTTGAATGGCTCCCTGTTCTTACAAAAATGCCTGGACTCGACCTTCCTTCCCCTCTCCTAAGGTATATCCATTCGATCCCCGACATGCCTCCTCCAGCAGGTTCTCGGGGGAGGAAGCAGAGACTGCAGCCTGGACTCCTGTCCTGTCCTGTCGTCTTTCATGTCTGCCAGCTCAAAGTCAAGAGCAAGGCTGACCTTCCCTGGCTATGCCTGAAGAGAAGCTGTGGGGCCTGCCGCGGCTGGCAGCTGATGCCCACCCACCCCCTTTTTCTCCATGAGCCTTGCTGGGCGCCCTGCCCCAGTGAACCGCTGGGAACAGAGGTCTGCCGGGTACCCTGGCCTCAGCTCTCCAACACAGAACATACAGGCGTCAATGGGAAACAGCAAGATCCGTCAGCATCGCCCTTTCTTCGGGGGCTTTGAGGGCCACATTCTCCACGGCCATCTGTTCCCTTTCACCTCTCTGGACAATGCTGCTTTTTAAAGCCAGCGATTCTTCCTCTTTATCCCGTCCTCTCCCGCCCCCTTTCTCCTCTCTCTCTCTCATCCCTCTCCTTCACCACCCTATGAAAGTAGCGTCTCCTAAGATAACCCCCCACCCCCCCACCCTCAAAGCAGTTTGTGACCACTGTGGGTTTTGGAGTTTTTATTTAAAAATTCCCTTTTGAAGTGAGAGCTTCTGCTTCTAAAGTTTATGATTGAGTTAGGGGCATTCTCTCGAAAAGGGTGGGGGAGGAGGACAGAAAACTTTTCATTCGTGAAGAAAAACACAGAAGAATGACTTTAGATTCCTTCTGGCAGATACTCGCCTCTTGGAAGAATCGCCCCTTGGTGACCAGTTTAAGGAAAGTTTTATGCCTTTGAGATCTTTGTATCATTTATCATATTATTATTTTGTCCCGCCAACTGTTATAGTACCACTGTTTGTGTGTGTGTGTGTGTGTGTGTGTGTGTGTGTGTGTGTGTGTCTGTTGTTTGTGGAGATCAAAGGACAGCTTGCAGGAACTGGTTCTCTCTTTCCACCATGGGGATCCCAGGGATCAAATTCAGGTCATTAGGCTTGGGGGCAAGCCCCTTTACCCACTGGACCATCTCGCTGGCCCTGTTGTGCTGTTTTGAATTTAGAGCCAGAGCTGCTGTGGGGTCTTTCATCTTGAACGGAGCCATAGACAACTACACAAGTCCCTAGATGCAGCAGTCACCCCGGTTCAAGGGAAGATGTGAAGGGGTATTCGCCCCATCCCTGACCATGTGGCTTTCCTAAGGACTAATGCTAAGCATTTCTGTGAAACTATTCCCAACACATGAGATCTTTGTTTGTGCCATTGCTGTTTCATAAATACGATGAACCCGTGGTAATATCATGGAAAGTTTATGGACATCATTGCTTCAGAAGCTGTAATGACCCACTGTTAGGATCAAACTCAGCTACCGTGGTAGGAAGTATCCAGGCCCAAGATCCTAGCCTCACTGCTTGACAGAATTGAGCAGAAGGCTGGCACAGGGGCCCTGGAGCCAGACAGCAGGAGTCTGAATCCTGGCTCTACCATTTGCTAGCTATACAAATAAAAATAAAGTCGTATCCTCTCTAAAATGGGTACAATGGTAGTATCTACTTCATATTATTGTCAACATGACTAAGGGCTTTTTACTTCTGTAACAGTTTTTGGTACATACAGATGCTTGCAAGTAAGCATTAGATATGGCTCTTGTCCATCTTCTTATCCCACAAGAAGAGTATGGGATAAAGAAACTAACTAGCTTTCCAAATGTTTTTGGGGGTGAGGATGGGGGTAGGCTGGTGGTAGATGATCATGCCATAGAGTTGGTTTTCTTCTTCCATCACATGAGTTCTGAGGATTCAACTCAGGTTGTCAGTCTTGGTGGCAAGTGCCCTTACCCAAGGGACTCCCTAGCTGCCTTTTCCCAGGGCTCTTAACTCTATCACATGGACCTTCTGCAGCTTTTCATTGTAGAGGTGATACCGATGACGAGCAATCCTGAAATCACCGATGGAAACTGAAATGATAACTAACATGGCCCTTCTACTTAGAGATGTCCTAAAATACAGGCTGTCCAAAGACAAAGAGATACATAATCACGTAGTTCTGGCAAAGAAGGCAATCCAGATGTGTAGATTATGAACATAGAAAGAAAGCCAGCCATGATTTTAGCAGCTGGGGTTATTTTACATATTTCCAGTTAAAGAAAACCTGGAGGTTTATTTTTCTTTGGTATCAGTTTCTTCACTCAATTCCCCAACAATAGAGAGAGAATATTATTAAAACATGCTTTTCTAGAAAGGCACAGAGGACTCCAAATGAGAAGTTATATATTACAGTTTATTGAGGAAAAAGAGGATATCTGGAGAATGGGGTGGGCTGAGGGTCGGTAACGTTTCCCTCCCAGAAGGAAATAATGGAAGGAGAAATAATGAGTTAGACTGTGAGGCTCACACCCTGGTTCTGCCACTTGCCAAGTGGCCTTGGGCAAATAACTCTCTTGGCAGCTCAACTTCCTCCCTTAGAAAATTGGTATGATGGTGTTACCTCCCTCACAGAGACAATATAAGTTGAGGTGTTTAGCCCAGCACCCGGAACACACTTGTTATCCTAAAATGTTACCTCATAAGTCTTTACTGTTATGTCAACCGATGTCTGAGATGTGGGACACATTACACAGGTTGGTGGTCTTGATCATTCTCCTAATACTGGTCATTTTCCGAAAGCCCAGAGTTTCAGCCCATTTCTGGATGAACAGTGGCTGTAAGGAAGAAGGAAATTGCTTTGCTTAAGAATTCATATTTTGCAGATGTGTCCTGACTGCCTATTACCCACTAAAACCAGTTCCCCCAGTTAAAATAATCCTGCTGCCATCAGCGTATTTCCCATGTCTGTTTCCTTTCTTCCGTGAAGCAGCTTTCTGAAACTATTTGACTAAACCTTGGAGATTGGGACACCTCTAGGCAAGTAGAGAATGTGGAAGCAAGGAGATCTTCATTGCCTAAAACTGCCTGCACCCTTCAGACGTGTACACGCACAAGCGTGCACACACACACACACACACACACACACACACACACACACACACTAGCAGTCTACACATTGTTGGGATGCTACAACTACCATCTAGAGTTCAATGGGGATGTTCGTTACAAATGAGAGTTCTCCTCTCTTCTGTGGCCCTCCTTTTTTGTGAGCCATGTGTTGATATGAGGGAGACAAGCCTCACATGTATGTGATCCCTCATGTGTGTGCACAACCCTCCAAAAGAGAAGTCTGGCAGCTTCTCCTAGCCTTGGATCAAGGAAACCTTGTTCCAGATGTTTAAAAAAAAAAAAAAAAAAGGCAGGCCACACTGAGGGAACTGAGCAGCCTGTATAGATAGGGCTTCATGAGATGTGAAAATGCTCTGGCAATGACACTGGGGAGCTCTTCATGGAACTCGAACTCTTCATGGATCTCTTTCTACCCCTCACCCCTTCTCAGTGCCTTCACGGGCAGCAGACATGTGTGACGCCCACATTCCATTCTCTCCATGCAAGAGTATATACTGATTCCTATCAGTCCTTCTACTTCCCAAAGGGGCAATTGAGATGGGTGGGAGGAAAGCATAACAATAAATCCTCACATTCATGCTAGGTGATAATTAAAAGCATTCTCCACAGCAGTTTGCTCTCAGATGCCAGAAGGGAGGCAGCTGGGCTAGCAGATCTGCCTGCAGCAAGGTGGGTTCCAGTGGCGGGGTCTCTCTCTCTCTCTCTCTCTCTCTCTCTCTCTCTCTCTCTCTCTCTCCCCCCCCCCCCCGCCCCCAACACAGGAGTAATGATTGTGCCTGTGTCTTGAGATCAAAGGAAAGAAACTTCAGTTGACTTTATCAGCTATCCTTACAACCTCAGAGGTAGAGACACTTGGGAGTATCTGTCTCCTGTCCCTTTTAGTTGTCCTGACTCTGAGTAACACTGTTCCTTCCTGAGTGACAGCAGGGGCTGGACCCCTTGAAAGCTGACCCACTTTGAAAGACTTCAGGCCGAGGAGCATCACTGAGGAAGGACCTTAATGAGGGAACTGGCCCATTCTAGCCCTGGCCTGTTCTATGCCACTGGCTGTCAGCTGTCCCTCCTCCACTCTTCTGGATGTTTTGGGTGGCGCCTCTGACAGCAGTTCCAGACGGATGAGTTATGGCCACTCTGAAAAGCACTTACATCTCTCCTCTCTTTTCCCCTTGGGAGCTAAGAGGAAGATAAAGTCAGCAGATGACATCTTTAAACTGGGCCAAAGGGCATTCTCCAGAGCTGGGTCTCCAAGATGAAAAGGATACAGAGCCATTGTCACAAGACACTGAAGATTTCCCAGTGCAAACACACCTGGGCCATGGAAAACAGAACCGCAAACTCCTGTGATGAGGTGTGCGTGTGTGTGTGTGCACGTGCACACGCATGCGTGTGCACAGTTCCTATAGATATGTGGGTGCCTTAGATTTGGGTGGACCCAGAATTCAACACCTTAGAGAGTTAACCAGGTGATTCTGATGTGAAAAACACATATTTGACCTAACCCCACATCCTGCTATTATATGTGACCTAGTCCATCCCTCACAGCTAACTTACATTTTCATACTGGAAAGTTCCAAGAAAACTACAGTGAACTGGAGTCCCCATCTCCTAGGCTGCTAGCAGGCTGCCTCACCTGGTCTATCTTCCTTGCTTATTGTCCTTATCCATCTACTTTTTAATACAATTAAGTTGTTATTGTCTTTGTGGCACCATTTGACAGTAAGTCGTAGATGTCATGATTGTCTGTCCCGAGACTTTCATTTGTCACCCAAGAACAGCAATTTCTCTTATATAGCCATAATATATTTATTCTTTTGCCCGAGAAATTAGCATTGATACAGTACTGTAATCTAATATACAGGCAATATTTAAGCTTTTCCAGGTGCCCCAGTAATGCTCCTGTGGCAGGTTTTTCCAGGGTTGAGTCCAGGATTAGACACTGTGTTTAGTTGAAATGTCATTGTATATTAAAATCTTTTAGTCACTTGAAACCAGTTTCACAGAAATATTTTTCTTCAAGAATATACTTCCTGATGAATCACATTTCTTTTTTCCTCCTGTCCTTGCTTCGTGCAGAGCCAAGAGGCTGATGCAGGCATGAAGCAGGAGCTGCTGACCCAGGTCTGGATCCACAGCAGCTGAACATGAAGGGACTGGTTCCCAGACCTGGGATTTTCATTTCCTCGGGAGCTGAGTTCCCAAAGCTAAAGCATGGCTTTCAGAGAATCCCCTTGCTTTTCAGTTAAGTCGGTTGTCATGTGGCCCTCTCGCTGTCCAAACTCGGTCCTGAAATATGTACAGCTTCCAGATAGTCTCCTCTGGGGCCTAAGTCTTCCCCAGGAAGAGAAACTGATCAAGGATGTGCCATTTTTTTTTTTAAACCTTTCTCAGCTCTCTCCAAAGACAGTTATCTGAATACACATGTCTGAGGGTGATTTCTCTCACTCCAGCAGTCATGGTTTTAGAACCAATCTGATGTCAGACCAAACAGCTGTGTTCCTTCTCCATCGGCCAATGTTTCCCGAAACAAATATCAGACGGTCAAAACCTGAGATGATGACCGTGCATAATACAGATTTACTGAGAATGCAACTCCCGTATCCTTCTGCCCCTTCAGATACCGTGATGGGACCAGAAAAACAAAGCTCAGACCAAGGCAGTTGTTAAGTGCAATCTGAAAAATTCGTAGCATGGGGATAGAAATACATCTGAGGAAAAGGGACATTTCATGTAAACATCCTGGCTTATTTTAAATGAGCATGAAAATCTTAAAAATGTGCTTCAGGTTTCTTTAAATAGTTCAGTGTTTGCTTTCTTTTTCTAGTGTTAGCTTAAGGATGGTGTGTGTGTGTGTGTGTGTGTGTGTGTGTGTGTGTGTGTGTTCATTCATTTTCATAAGTGAATTCATTGTTAATTAAAAGTTCTTCTCGGGCCTGGGAAGATGGTTCAGCAGATAAGAACACTTGCTAAGCATGAGGACCTGAGTTCAGATCTCCCCAGCACCCACATAAAAGCCTGGACACGCCTGGCAGTGGTGGCGCACACCTATAATCCCAGCACTCGGGAGGCAGAGGCAGGTGGGTCTCTGTGAGTTCGAGGTCAGCCTGGGCTACAGAGTGAGTTCCAGGA
>CABHPQ010157324.1:16789-43688 GCA_902168405.1 Peromyscus aztecus | reverse complement strand
TGTAGCCCAGGCTGGCCTCGAACTCACAGAGATCCACCTGCCTCTGCCTCCAGGGTGCTAGGATTAAAGGCCTGTGCCACCACTGCCTGGCTGAGGCCTGACAGTTTCAATAGAGTTAGATACTTCAGCCTTTGTTTAGATCCCATGCCAGTATGTACACTCTTCCTTCAGGACTCGTGGGTGTTGGCTCTCGGAACCCTGTGGGTACCATTCTCTGGGTGTGTCGAGCACAGCAGTGTGGACTTTATCTACTCTGCCCAACCATTCTCCCATATACTTAAGTACCTCATGCCTTGCAAATGTGGCCAATAGTTAATGCCCTGTGTCATTTAGGGATGAACAACAGAGCAGAAAGTCCATTCATGTGTAGTACAGGTACCATTTTTAAATCAAAGTTTTCATCTGTAGTTTAATCTGTGACATAGAACTGAGGCTCTCAAGAGGACCACTGTATACAGACACAGCACAAGGGTGGTCATGTCTGCAAATTCCCCTCGTTATATCTGGACTTACAGTGTCTCACTGTATGAGTACTGCATAGGAACTGTTCACTGACATGCCCATACTTGTGAGGAAGGACTAGTGAACACATTGACAGAAAAATAAAAGCAGGCACTTGAGGTCTTTGAGAGGAAAAGGGTAAAACAGCACCCAATTGCTCCAAAGGGCATTATAGGTAAATTTGGTGTTCCTTAGGTCTCAGCCTGGCACACTAGAAAGTCCATGTCACCAGCAGTTGGAGTTCAGTTTGTGGCAGGCACACAGATTTGAGGGGATTGTGTTTTGTTTTTAATCCTTTTCCTGCCAAATTATCAGGGAGCATTCTCTTTGGGTCTGCTGGGGGATGGTTGATTCCCAGGCAAACAGGAAAAGGACTTTAGAGTGACTTGGAGATGTCAGCTATAGTGGTGGTTACTCTGGTGGTTTGGGGGTCCATCTGGCTCCGTCTTGGGGCAGCACCTGTTGCTGCAGATAAGACCTGCAGGCCACACTGACACTACCCTCTGACATTCCCCAGGGCTGTCCGGTGGGTGGCAAAGAAACCCAGAGCTTACCCACAAAGCACCTGGTTTCTTTTTCTAGAGGGTATGTGAAATCCTAGGGATCTCCCTACACGTGGCCAGATGGCTCTGAGGGGAAGGATCCATGCTTCTCATGTGCTGCCTGGCACCCCTGCAGTACAATGAGGAAAAGTACTGGAGCATGTATGACTCAAGAGCCTATGAACTGATACACACTTGGGGCTGGGCAGCCAGAGTTCTGCCAAACTGATGGGATGGTGTCTTAGGAAGAGCGGGCCCCAAGCATGTTCATCCCTCCTCTGCCCTGCTATAGGCACCTTAGCCACAACTGGGCATCATGGCTTCTTATTTCCAATGCTGCTAAGCTCCAGCCCTCTGAAAGCCTCTTCTCCCCCCACGCCTTCCTCCAACGTGAGCTTTTTCCGCCTTGGCTCCTTCCATCTTTCCTTCTTCACTTTTCCTTCTACATAGTCCCAGCCAGGGTCTGAGCCTGCCGGCTGCACCAGGAGCGCTATAATGCCAGCACTCAGGAGGCGGAGACAGAAGAATCTTGAGTTGGCGGCCAGCCTGTGCTGCATCGGACAGGGCTTAATGTCACTAGTAGGATATGCCTAGGATCATGGATTCATCTCTAGCACGGAAAAACAAAAGTTTTCTATAGTGAGTAGAATTAAAGACAAGGCTTTCCAGTTTAGGGACCAGTGTGTCAGTGCCACAGTGGGCCCGAGCCTAAAGTATGTGGAGCAAGGCCCCAGGTGTTACAGGACCAGCATCCTTGCTGCTGAAGGTAAGGGCTGACCAAGCCCATTTATGGGGCTGTGGTCCTCTCCAAGAACTCTCTATTCATGATGTGGCTCTGCTACATCTTGGGATTTTGCTCCCCTCCCATGAGCATCCCAGCTGGTTCAGAGTGTCTATCTCCTGTCCAGATACCGACCCTGATCTCTAGAGGAAAGAGCAGGGTTTCTGAGAATGACTTTCTTTCTAAAGGAAGTAATGCTTCAGAATCACCCCAGTTGCTAACACAGCAGCTAAGGAGAGGGAGGGGAGAGAGGGAGATAAGCAAGTTTCCTAGAGGCTCTTCTAAGCCTGAGGAGACCCACTCAGAACTGCCTGGGTCATGGCTTTGACACAGTCACAAACGCAGTATGTCCAGCTTCCTCTGCTGTCCATCTCTGGGTTTGCCTCCAATCCTTTGGCCTGTGAATAGGTGGGACCCACAGAGGGGATGGACCTGCCATCGAGAATGTACTTCCTCCTACAGAAGTCATGGACTGAAAAGGCTGGCACATCCACCTTACCAGCAGAGCCTCCTGCTGAGCCTGTTGGGTTGGGGCCAGGCATTTCCGATAGCAGGAGCAGCTGTTTTGCAGGCTCATAAACAAGAGGGAGGAAGTGTCTTCTTAGGGGTCTTCCTGGCTCTGCCCTAGACATGTGGCCTGGAGGAGCCTAGACTGAGGGGCCTCTCCTGATTAGGCTGCCAGGTTGGCATTGTGACCTGTGGGGTTGGGCAGGCTTAGATTCAGCAAGGTGGTCAGCTGGTTGTGCTGGAAGCTTCTATCTGTGCAGAGCCCTGTGATGATGAAGTAAAAACCAACTCTGGCACATACTAACAAGGGAACATCCCTAGGGGAACATAGAACCTTCTCTTCCGGAAGAATTGCAGGGAGAACTTTCTAGAAGTTTCTAGAAGTTCATATTTGCAGAGTGTGTGAGACTTTGCCTTACCCATCAGACAGGACAAAGCAGGACTGATTGTCATCTCTCTGCTGCCTTTGCCTCATGGGAACACCTGGAGTGGTGTGTCTGTCTCCAGGACCAGACACACCGGTCCCTCTGCACTGCTGTACAGTCTACGTTACAGCTGGTTTCAGTGTTCAAGTAATAGAACTGGGATTCTACTTAATGAGCAAGAAAGTGTCCCAAACTAAAGCATTATTTGTAAGCAATTTTGAAGACATTATAGGAGTTTGGTAGTTGGTTTGGGGGTTCTTTCAGATAGAGGGAAGCACATGAAGAGAGTAAGAGGAAGTGGGGGGGGGGGCGGGGTATAGGTATAGATGCTGCCCAAGACCTGTTGGTAGAGAGGTTACCAGCCAGGTGAAGAGGCTGATTCCAGATCAGTTTATGGAACCAGGAGGAAAACCAGCACAGTGTGAGCAGATACCAAGGGGAGGGTTTTGTAGCTGAAGTCTCTCCTTGGTTGCCTTGTGCAGGGCTGTAGTGAAGGCTTTCCATCTACCAGAAAAGGAATTAAGAGGGAAAGGATCCTCACTGGTGAGACTCAGCTCCTCAGGTTGCCGAGAAGGGGAGGTGTGGGGCGTGGCCGCTGGTCCTGCCCCTCGACTCTGCTGGGTGGTGATACTGGCCTCCGCGTGGCATTAAGCTGTGGTGGGTTTCAGCAGGGAGGTTTCCAGAGCTTGAAGAGGGGAGGAGGAAGAAGGGAAGCGGAATGGAAAGGAAGCGAACTGCCGCGGGGAGCGGGCGGGGCTAAGTCTGCAGGCACTGACTGGGCAGGCGGCCCGCAGCAGCCCGCGGCCCGGCTCGCCGCCCAACAATCCGGGGATTCTTTCCTGCGACCCGCTCTCCCGCTGCCCTCTGAATGGGCCTCTTTGGAGGTGGCCGCCCCGCCTCTCGCCCTGACTCCCCCGGGACTGGCAGAACACAGAGCCCTCCCAGGGTGGGTGGGGGACGCCGCTGGGACGGGACTCAGCACCCGGGGCTGCTGGAGACCGGCCCTGCAGAGTGCCTTCCATAAGGCTCACAGATTCTAGGCCCTTCCATGGACTGACCAGATTCCAGGTGCCCAGGTAAGCCAACAGCTGGGCTTCTTGGGAGCTGTTTCTGTGTTCCCGTTGTCGCTGTGCTCTCGGTCCTTTGGGCACATCCAGTTGCTGAAACCTGATCTGGGATGTGGGGGAGGGTAGTGATGGGATTAGGGAGGAGGAGGAGGAGACAGACCTAGTTCCAGTGTCCAAGATACCTAGGTGAAATGGGTCTTGGAAAAAGAGCAAGACAGTTTCTGCTCTGTGTTTCCCTATCACTTAGTGACATTTCTCAAGTTCCCAGACTTTAGGACAAGATACTCCACCCTTGAGCCGAACCAGGTTGCTCCTTCAAGGGAAGGCAAGCTTTCTGTCTTTGCTGAGACTCTTTGGGATGAACAAAAGCCTGGTTTACAGATGTGCAGCTTTTTGTGCATCCTTCTGCCCAAACTGATGATCACTGGCCTGCTGCATGCTCTCTATCACAGCCCACCCCGTAGGCCCTCAAGAGATTGCTCCCTGCACAACTTCTCCAGACAGCAGTGTTCCCACTAAGGAGGCAGGCAGCCTGTAGGACGTAGTCTGGGTTTTTAACGAGGCCCTCTCTTGAGTCTTCTATGCTTGGAGCAGTCAAAGGGAGTATTTCTAAACAAATCCATGAACTTTGAAACAAAACAGGCATTTACTGAAGTAATCTCAGATTGCTAGCAGAGCGTCTGCACGCAGCAGGGGCAACTGGTACCTTCACTGTCCTCCCTTCCTGGGGTGGGACTGGGGTTGCCTCCCCCATGTGTGGGGTGAGGGAATCTCAGGGTTCTAAGTGGTGTGGGAAGAATTCGTGGTCTCCTGAAGCATCTGTCAATCCTTACAGAGGCATGTTACGGATACAAGACTGGGTGTATGTGTTTCAGCTCAAATCATGAGCAAGATTAAGGGAAAGAGGGGAGGGAGCCATATGCTTGAGAGAAAACCCTTCTTGCACAAGCCCCAAGACAAGCCCAGACAGATTAGGGTCTGCCTCATGCTTCCTGGTTGTGAGTTTTATATGTTGCCCCTTCTAAGAGCCAGGGACACTTCAAATCAAATGGAAGAAAATGCCTTTTCAAAAGCTTCCTGCTCTTTTAATGGGATCCACATAAAATCATCATTTTTCCATGAATTCCATATGTATGTCAGTATATTCTAAATTGGCTGCCTTGGATAGAAATGTTTTCCTAGTCTTAGGTAAGATGGAAAGTATGGCCATCTATCTGAATTGACAAAGAGCTCATGTTTACCACCAGCCTATAGCAAATGGTGGAGCCTAGAGTATTGGGGGGGCCCTGTCTATATTGTGTGTGTGGACTTTCTGAACACAGCAACAGGGCTATAAATTACTCACCAAGAACCCCGTGTCTTCCCTATGCTCAGAGCAAATGTGTGCAGTAGGTTCTTTGACCTTTCCAGGACAATTCTTAGGATGCATGCATGTGAGAAAGGCAGCTTCAGTGGTGGGCTGCTGAATCAGAGATCTTGATGGGAGGCAAGATTCCTGTTGACTTCCTGTGAACCGGCTCCCTACATCTCCAGTCAAGAGTCTGTCTCCTGGTCCCTAATAGAGGAATGATCATTGATATGGAACATGTCGGAGGATTAAGTGAGGCAGTGCCTACTTGTGACTTAGCAGTGTGCCTGGCACACGCACAGAAGGCTCTCAGCCTTGAGTCAGCTGCTGCTCTTGCCTCTTATTCTGTGGGGAGACCATGTGTGAAGCGAGCGGTACCACGATTTCTCAGTATTACTGAGGGTGAGTGGTGGCTGTCAGTGTGCCTACCTGTGCCCACAGCTTGTTCAGCCCTGCCCTGAAACACTGAGAAAGGGAGTTGAGGTGGGGTGGGGACCATGGTCACTCCCAGTTCTGGGTGATTACATGGCATTGAGGACAGTCTTTGTCCACTGTTGTGTCCCGTTCCCCCTTCCCCGAGGCTCCTTCCTTTCTCTGCCTTTCCGATCTCTCTCCCCATATTTAATACAGAAAGAAGAGACAAAGACATATAGCTGCCCACTGAAAGGAAGCAGGTCAGACTGGTAGGTGCCAGTGCTTTGTGGAAGCTGGTCAGACAGCTGTCTCAGCAGGCCTGGGACCAGCTTTCCATTCTGAGGCTGTAGAGAGCACCGTGTCCATGTGTTGCATCTCAGTCCTTCCTGGGACTAACTTATGTCTAAAAGGTACTAGAATCACAGGCCACAGTGAGAACCGAAGGCCCAGGAGGACCCATTGCAGACTATAACCTGGGAAATCAGGGAACAGGTTCACCCCCCCGTCCTGCCACTAACAACCAGTGTGACACACAGCTTTGGGTGGCGGCCTTTCTATGGTATTTGATTTAAACTAGCCCCAGGAAAAGATGACTACTTGGTTAAACACGTCTAAAAGGCCATGATGAACAGTAGGATGGCCAGCTTCCTTGAGGGACTGGATATAGCTAGAAAAGCTTCCAGAATGTTCTTAGAGCTTCCTCAAAGTAATAAGGAAGTAAGAGAGAGAGGGAGAGAGAGAGAGAACGAGAAGAGACTATAGAAGACTAGATCTAATCCTAGAAGATGTGTACATCCTGTGTGTATTCTGAAAGAAGATACAAGCTGCCTGCCCAGCGACTCATCGTACCTCAGGGTAGATCTTTGTAGGAAGGAGGACATGCATTTCCCCAGTAACCCCATCCACTCTGATATCTGGTAGGTTCTCTGTCATTACCAAGGTTTCTGTCACCTTTGTAGCCCATGTTGCACCTGGACTGGGGGAAATCAAGTTGATAATATCTTAGTCACTCAGAAGCTGTTTAAAATGACATTGTTCATAAAAGGGGGGCATTTTCAAAGCTTATTAAGAAATATTTAAAAGCTATAAATAACTGGAAAGAAGGGTCATGTTTGGGCATAGATATGTCATAATGGTAATGACTCTTCTAAGTTTCATCTGCACATTTAATTCTAAATTTTACTACTATTGTTATTATTACTATTATTTCTGTGAGTGAAACTTTGTAAATTCTGTCTGATGTTAAAGAGTAAAGACCCTGAGTTATCAGTGGATAACTGTCGGGAGGTAGGACCTTCATGAAGGCGGAGACCTCAGCCAATGTTGGCTTATTTCCATTCACAGTGTTGAAGGTTCTGGTCTATGGTTGACGTGTTGCCTCCTTTGCTTTTGGTCCTGTGGTGGGGTAGCTTGTCACGTGACAGAGCACACTCTTCATGGCCAGAAGATGAAATAGGGAGAGGAAAAGGGAGGGGATATATTTCTCCAATCCCTTGAAGTCTACTCCTTGAGTGACCTGCAGAATTCCCACCAGGTTCCGCCCCTTGAAGGTCCCACCACCTCCCAGTAGCTTCACACTGGGCACCAAACCTGTAACTCTTGAATGCATGGACCTTTGGAGTTTGGACTTCACTTTCAAACTCCAGCAAACAGTAAACATCTATATAAGATGGGATGGTTGGTGCTGATCAGTGAGGAAGGAAAGACACTCTATAAACAGAGCTGGAAAGGTCCCTGTTCAAAACACAGCAAGCCATGCTCCTGACATCACACACGGTCATCAACTCTTAGAAGTACCAACGACTTTACTATTTTTTCACTTCTTTGTGGAAACTATGGACAAACTTGTTTTTCTGTTTCTTTCCCTTTTCTTGGTGGTTAACTCCAGTGCCCAGCGGGTGTTGTCACTAGGTGTAGGTGGATGGCCAAGGGTCTTCTCCAGCGGGTCATCCATCTATCGTGTCTTACTGACTGGACAATGAGTAGATATTTTACCATACACTGTGAACTTTAGCTGACTGACCTTCTGAAAGAGGACAGCACATAGTTAAGCAGGTCACTGTCAGTTTTAGGGGACTTTCTGCTGGGTCAGCCTTCCCCTCGAAGCACGGTGAACAGCATCTGGACTCCTGAACTCACTACCATGAGACAAGAGTCCTTCCACAAAGCCAGCCGAGAGCCTCAGGCACAGAAGGTTCTGCCACAGGCTATCCTTCTCAGAAAAGGAATCCTCCATGACAGAAACTGCAGCTTGCTGTAAATCCACCTATTGATTAATTGATATTTTGGGGGCAGTTTTAATGCACTTAAAACTTTATTGGAAGTCCAGTCCAGTGCCAGCACAGCCTGGCAGCATCTGGGCAGTGCTAGTGGCCTGGCCATTTTTTGAGAAGCTAAGGAGCTGGTTGGGCAGTGGCTTCAGCCCTGGTACCAGTGGCACTCTGCATGTGACATTTGCCAGGCGCTACTCCCTGGGTAGGAAAGCCAGTCAGAAGCAAAATGGCTGCACTGAAGCCAAGGCGTGAGTTGACACTCTCAAGTGAGTTGGCATGGATAGCCTGCATACTAGAAATAAGTGGAATTAGAAACCTGTGAGAGAAACACCAAACCAAAGTGGCTGTAATCTGAAAGGCTCCCATTGTGTGTCCTACAGCTCACAGCATCAGAAGTTCTGGGCAGAGGTACCCTTGCCCATTTAAGGCCCTATCCTATTCAGGACTTTCCCCAGCTTGCCCCATAAGCCGCAGGCCAAGAGGGCAGGGTGGTCTGCTTTGAAGCTGTGGCTCAGCCTGGTCAGAATCCCCATCCTGTAAGCCATGGAAGAGACAATTCAGAAGCAGCCTCCATGCGACACACAGCACCATGCTGTCTCCTGCTTCTTCCTTAGACTAAACTTATGACCAACCCTTCTCAACCTGTAGGTGACAGCCACTTTGGGGGTCAAGGGATCCTTCACAGGGGCTGCCTAGGACCATCAGAAAGCACAGATATTTACATTACAGTTCATAACAGTAGCAAAATTACAGTTATGAAGTACGCAATGAAAATAATTATGGTGTGTGTGGGGGTCACCACAACACGAGGAGCTGTATTAAGGGGTCACAGCATTAGGAAGGTTGAGAACCACTGCCTTAGAGGATGGTTACAGCCTGATCATGCTGTGTGCACCCTGCACGTCCTCCCTTCATTGCTCTTCAAGAACCTTGATAGAGACCCTCAGGCACCCTGCTGCCATCAAGCAAGGCTTCACTTCCGGAAATCTTATTCCTGTGTTAGGACTGAGTGAAAGCCCTAGCCAGACCTCAGATGTGACCGTATTAGGAAAGGAGATCTTCACACCGGTCCTTAAGTTGGCGTCCCCTGAGGCAGAGCCTAGTCCAGTATGACTGTGGTCCTTATCATAAGAGGAGATTCGGATGTAGGTCCGAGAAGGGAGGCAAAGGGAAGACAATATCACCTGTAGTAACAGTAGTTGGACCATGGGGAAACTGCTGACATCTGGAACACGGACCTCCAGCATCCAGAACAGTTAGAAATCAGTTAGATGCTTGTTGGTTATGGTAGACTGAGCTAAGACCCTGAGTTATGAGACACCGGAACTCTAACCCATGGAGCTTTGCACAGCAAGAAGGACAAGGGTTTGCTAAAGAATGAAGGGTGGGAAGTCTACGAATCAGGGTGGGATCCTGGTGCAGGGAGAATGCCGGTTCCCTCCTGGGGCAGAGCTAAGGCACCAAGCCCCAGCCGATAGCCACTGGCCCAGCACCCCTGTTTTGAACGTGGTGCAGAACTCCATGGTGCAGTCATTAGATAAGAAAGTGATTGTACTGGGTGCCAGTGTGAGCATTTGCCAGTTGTTCTAAAGTCAAGAGGTCTATTTAGTGCCACATAGACAGTGATTACTAGTTACATGTTGATAGTCTATGCATTTTTTCTGAAAGACAGGTAAAATGTGTTGAGGGTCGGGTGAGACTTCCGCCGGATTTCATCCACTGTGGTCTGTCCCACAGTGAGAACATACCTTTTTGTTAAGTAGGTTTGATTAAAGCTGAGTTTTTGAAGTATTATGTGCCTCTTGGTATTGTGTTCACTGTAACTCACAGTATCAGAAGTTCTGGGCAGAGGTACCGTTGCCTCGTTAGGGGCTTGTTTGGGAATCTGACCAGTGTTGTTCCAGTTTCAGGGAAGTTGCAGGACACTTTCTGCAAACTGCCTGTGGTCCTGGGTATTTGGTGGGCTAGGGGTGTGGATGCAGTAGAGAAAATGGTCCTCTAAGGATGACTTCATTGGGTTTATAAAATTTCCGAGTCCCAGTCAGAGACATCAGATATAAAATGGTGTCTCTTCATCCTGAGCGTTATGCAGAACTCGGAGCAGAACTCTGTGATGTACTTGGTAGAAGAGAAAGTGGTTGTACTGAGTCCCGACTCTGGGGCTTTGTTTGTGAAGCCCTTTAGTACTGACTGACAGTTCCTGCCTGAATAGAGCTAAGGAATAGGCCTCAACATCCTCCACCTGCCCCATCTCTAAAGGATGGCTGGGTCCTGTGGGGATTCTGCCCACAGACACAAAGTACCAAGACTTCGGCTTGTGTGCAGACTCAACTATGGGACTAGAATTCTTCAGGAGACTGAAAGTTTGGAGCCACCAGAGCCTGCTAGGAGTATTTTCATCACCAGTGAGTTCTGCTTCGCCCTGCTCTGGTTCCTTCCCCTGGAGACACTGGTCTGCTCTTCGTTTCCAGCCCCACTCAGCCCCTCAGGCATCTTGAAGGAACTGAGTTGTTTCTCCAGTGTGGCGAAAACACTCCCTCTGCATTTGGAGGGTTTATTTTTACCCTCTCTCTCTCTGCGGAAGGAGGGCTTCCCTGTGCCTCCTTTTTTTTTTTCCTCTGGTACTGCTCCATTCACCCTAGCTGCAGCTTGACCACCGTATTGTCGTTTATTCTTATTTGCCTCTGTCCCCAGTAGGTGGTCGCAGCTCAGGAACAGCAAACATTTGTCACTGAGGCCAGTTTCTGCTGCAGGGACCAGTGCCCACCCAAACTGGCTAAAGGATTGAGAAAGGAGAGACTGTAACTAATGGTTCCAGACCACATGTCCTTGCAGCAGTGATGGACAGTGGGTGGATGGTCAGCCTGAGCAGGGGAGGGCTTTCTGGCACAGGCCACCACATGTGTTCCTGAAAGACAGCGACTTTATGCGAAGTAAAATAAACTGATCACTAGCGGACAAATGCTGCATAATTTACTCATGTGGTCTGTGAAAGAGTAGAATCTGTAAAGACAGAAAGGATAGTGGAGTTGCCAGGGGCTGGGAGCAGGGGAGCAAAGAGAGTTGTTAATAGGGTACGGAGTGTGAGTTTATAAGAACAAGTTTTGGAGATCGATGATGGTGACGGTTCAATAGCAATGGAAGATGGACTTAAGGCCACTGGAATCGCCACTTGGAAGTGGTCAGGATAATAACCCATGCCTGTTTTAATCACAATTAAATAATAACAGTATGGGGTGTAGCTGAGCATCATAGGGGCCTGTCTTCAGCTCTGGCTTTAAATGGATTCTGTCGCCAGGCAAGTGGGCTCTTTCTGGCCTTTGTCCACTGCTCATACTCCCAGTCTCTGAGTTCTGTGACAGCTTGTCTTCCAGCTTCATGTGGCCTCCAGGTAGCTCAGTCTCCCCACCCCAAGGCATCCTTCCACCTATTTTTCCTGAAAATCTAGCAGGTGGGAAGTGTTTGTTTTCCCAAGAACTCAAACCGCAGTGGGTTTTCAGGATGCTTGTGAGCTACTGGGTCATGCTTACTGCATCCCAGGGTCCAGGCTGCTTTGAGGCATTCTGCAAAGAGAAACGCTGTTTTCAGTGCTTCGGCATTGGGATTCTGTACACAGCACCGAGTGAGCAGAACAGGGTGTTTGCTTCCCAGTTCCACTTGGAATCTTTGAATTTAAATGGAGCATCTCTAAAGAACAGGAAAACACAGGGCCCTGCTTGTAATGAGCCATTTTATCGGTGTCTCTGCTTCCTTTCCTGTTACTGGTTAAAGGGAACACTGGCATGATCCTTTTAAAGGAGATACTCCTCTTGGAATGAAAGCATCACAAAAGGGTGAGCCAGTGGCAGATGGAAATTCCAACCCCAAAGTTAGGTGTGGTGTAGCATATCTATAATCTCAGAATTTGGGAGGTAGAAGAGAGAGGATCTAGAGTTCAGGACCAGCCTTGATTACGTAGTGAGTCTAAAGCTTGCCTACGTTACATGAGACCCTGTTTAAAATAAATTATTATTATTATTATTAATAACAATAATACAATAATAATAATAACAACAATAATACCTCTAATGATAGCAAAGATACCTCTGTCCTCCAGGGGAAATGAAAGTCTTGCTTCTGTCAAGAGCAGAGTTGATTCACCATGGACTCTGACCTCAGGAGTTACCAAGAAGCAGCTTGGCAATAGGAAAGCACAACCCTTCCTGTTCATATGTTTTCATGTATGTTTGTATGGGGCTGGAGAGTCAGGACTCAGAATCTCATCAAGAAACATGTGCTGCTCTTCCAAGGTCTGGGGCTTCCACTAGTTAACTCTCATTATGTGTGACTGCCTGCCCATTTTTCCCTTGCTTTCCAAAAGCTGGTTTTAATAGCCTTTTATTTTTAGAGAGCAGAATTATAAGCTAAGGACATCTTTTTAAAATTTCACTACCATCAAACCTCCCATAAAAAAGTTTTGCCTTCTGGAAATAGAATTTTTAAATGCTTATGTAAACAAACTCCAGAAATCATCTATTATGACCTCAGTTGATAAGATTATAAGGAAGGAGAGCTTAGAGGCCCCAGAACTTGAGAACGAATCCAGTATTCCAGCGAGATTCAAGCTAAGAGATGTGCTGATGGCCAGAACTCTCAAGTGATGGCAAAGGAAACTGCTTATTTAACCTGGGTCTGACCAGTAAGGAGGGTAGAAGGAAGATGGAAATGGATGGATGGATGGATAGATGGATGGATGGATGGATGGATAGATGGATGGATGGATGGATGGATGGATAGATGGATGGATGGATGGGTGGGTGGATGGGTGGGTGGGTGGATGGATGGATGGTGGGTGGTTGGGTGGGTGGGTGGATGGGTGGATGAGTAGATAAAGGTAAGAGTCTACTGTTTAGGCTATCAGTGGTCCTGGCCATAAGCAGAGTCTTCTTGTTAACTTACAAGTCACCAGTGGCCAGTGTAGAGTGACTGGTGTCCAGCTTCCCACAGAACACTCCTGCAAGCAGCTTTTGAAAGAAAGCATAAAAATAGATCATTTGGAAGAATGCCAGTGACCCCTTCTCACCCTCGTCCTGGTACAGGAAATGGAGGAAGTGGAAGCAGAGAGGAGAAGAGTGCAGGCATTCCTGAGATCCCAAGAGGTTGGGCATATGCCCCCCAGTTCCCGCCTGGCCTGGAAAGGATGCTAGGCAGAGATTTCTGCACCCCTGAACCACAGGGAACCAAGGACACACACAGGCTTAGAGGAGAACCCAGAAAGTGTGGTAATCGTCGAATTCTAAACACAGTATTATCCCCGCCAGCCCTTGCTGTGCATATGAGCAGCAGCAGAAGAAAATGTGAGTGTGTGGATAATAAACAAAAACAACACTGTCAAAAAAAAAAAAAAAACCAAAAAACACTGTCAAGATTCCCAGCAGCTAAATGGTTTCTGGGCAGGCAGGACCCCATTAGACCTCTCCTTGCCATGGAAACTCACTTTAACAGAAGAGGACTTCGCGCCTCAGAAGGCAGAGTTTGGAAGGACTGGGGCTGCCCTGTAGACCCTCTGAGTGGTTGCTTTAAAACCTGCTGCCCCTTCTGTGATGTCCGTAGGTCCCTTTCTCTGAAGGACAAGGCTGCTCACCATCCTGGCTGGTGACATTTCACCAGTAGTGTTACTGTGAGCCTCATGTTGAAGTTAAAGAACAGTGGCCATTGTTGTGTCTGCTCTTCTCATGAGCGAATCTCTAGAAACCCATGCAGAAGGGTCTGAACACTTCGGCTTGACTGGAGCCCGTATCAGTTCCTTGAGTAAGATTTCAGCATACTCCCAAGTTCTGTGGGATTTCTATCCCATGCACTGCACTGTCGGCAAGGACAGTACACAGGAGAACTTAGGAAGGTGGCTCCAAAGGAAGCCCCTTAAGGTGGCAGCTCTGTTCCTGTACTGTGTAGGTGCCATGCAAACTGGTACTTCCGCCAATGTCTTCTTGGTATCTACAGTCTGGTCATCAGACTTGATCTTCATCCCGCAGACTTAAAAGAGCAGCTAGCACCCACGTTTCTGGGAATGCAAACGTCCAGATAGTGAGTGCATTCGCTGCTGTGACATTATGCTGTTTAGAGGTTTGCTTTTTGCTGACATGCATTCCTGAGTGCAGGCAGGGGAAGGGGATCTGCAGAAGACTTTGTTCCTGGGGTCCCTGCACCAAATGCTTAGCAGGAACAGGCAACCTGGTGCTTAGGCTGCTGTTTCTGTAAACAAAGGGTTAAGTACTGACACAAAGCCCTGGACAAGAGGGAACCACAGTGCCCCCAGAGTTGGTGCTAATGAATGATAAACAAAGCCACTTTCATGGGAAGTGCTGGGCTTGCTGTTTTCTGGGAAAACACGATGATAACAGGAACAAAGTGGGATTTGATTTTCCTCCGCCTGTTCTCATTTGAAGGGAATCTTTGGCGCCATGTAAGCATATTCAGTGCTTCTGAATCTTGGCATGGGTTCCCTGGATCCTCAAGGCTCAGGGACTCAGCAAGTAGAGGCAGGAGCAGCATTGCCCTATGCTGTGTGGGGCCTCTTGGAGCAGCCAGGTCACAGGGGCAGATGCTGAGGACTGCACTCCTCCATCCCCTGCTGGCTGGTGCATTTGATCTTGCTGATGAACAGCTCTAAAGATCCCAAAGATCTGTGCTGCTCCCTGGAACTTGATCCTAGGGATGATCCACACCTCCTTCTAACCTCCAACCAGACTCTGGCAGAACTTCCACATCATGCTCTGGACTCTAGCTCTAAGATCGAAGCCAGCCGCTCCTCCTCCTCTGTCCGTCTGTCCATCCATCCATCCATCCATCCATCCATCCATGCGTTCATAAGATGCATAACCAGAACCTCTATGTACCATCAGTGAAGGGTGGAGACAGCTCCTCCCCATGGGCAGCAGGCTAGGGGTTGGTGTTCTCCAAGCCTATTGTACCCACCTGAAGCCCACTGTCCTTCTTGGACTTAATCAAATGCCACCTCTGCTATTGAATTCTGCGCCGCTGCCCCCGCCCCCCCCACACACATACAAGTCTCCTGTGTTGTGAACACTTGATCCCAGCTGTTTTTACTGTTCTGGAAGGTTATGGAAGTTCTAGGGGGTAGAGTCTCACTGGAGGAAGTGGATCACTAGGGGCAGGCCTTGAGGTTTCACAGATCAGCTGGGTTTCCTGTCTATGCTTTATTTCCTGAGTGTAGACACATCAGCTGTCTCATTCTCCTGCATCCATGCATGCTCTACCACGGTAGGCTGAATTCCCTCAAACTGTCAGCAAAAATCAACTGTTCCTCCCTTAACAGCAATAAGCAGAGTAAGTGATAAGCTCTAGAAGGCATCTAGGCTCTCTCTAGACAGAAGGGAGTAGTCCTCCACGGGTCCCCCTGGAAGCCACAGACTGCACCTCCCTTCGGGCCTCATTCTCAGACAAATGCTCGCCTCCCGAGGGCAGGGCCATGCTGGTGTTACTACCATGTTCTGGTTTCCTTCTTTTCTAGGTCTTAGATGGAAAATAAATGCAGATGGATGTGAATAAGGCTAAGTTATCACTTGGAAGACAGTGAAGGGAGGGATGGTTTAAACAGTGTATTTGTTTATCTGCTGAGTTGCCACTAAAAGTTTGAAGGATGGATTTGGAAGGCCATGCAGTTAGTTAATTAGCGCACCAAGCATTTACTTTGAAATATTTATTGTGGATTGTACTGGGGGGATGGGGATGAGAAGACTACACCTGTCTCAAAGATGTACAGATAAATCCCAGAAGACATGGGCATTCACCCTGTGATTTATTCAGATATCACATCAGTACTGGGTTTTCCTATACTGAGAATTTTAATGAGCTGAAAAAATACAGCACAAAAATTGGTGTCTCATCATGGCCCCCAATGAACAAGGCAAAGCATTTTTGCCTTGGTTTTTGCCATACTAGCTAGCAGGGAGCCCTTTTAATTTTGTCCCCTTTTGGTATCCATGATAATTTTCTTATAACTTGAGATTTGACTTCTCTGGTATTTTGGTAAGTTCTCAGTGAATGTCTTCTCCAGCGTGGGTTCCGCTTCATGAAGTGCCCACTCCGTGTAGGTTTGACGTGGTAGTAACTTGCATCCTGGCTCTGGTCTCTCTGGCTGAGTTTGTATTTCCGTCCTTGCTCCATTGTCTTCCTTGCATGCTTCCTCCTCACCCCAAGTTTGCCCTCTCCTCTGGTGAGTCCAATCCACTGCTGAAGTCCTTAACCCCATGCTTGTTGTTCTGCTTCTCATTCCTAGAGTTACCACTTGATTATCCTTAGGGACTCAGGTTCTTTGGTAAAATGCGAACGTCTCTATTTTCTGTCTCTTTGTGGTCTGATTGTTTTAATTCCAGTTTTTGAACCAGCTGCGTTTTTTGTTGGTGGTGGGATTTTGTCTCATTTTGTTTCGGGGAGGATAGTGATTTTTTTTTTCTTTTCACTTGTCATGTTTCCTGGCAATATTTTAATTGGAAGTTTAGACTGTATCAAAATTAAAGTGAGATGGGATGGGAGGCAGGTTTGGGACCGTGGGTATTCCTCAGAGAAGATCCAGATTTAAAGTGGGTCTGCATGAAAACTGTCCTGTGTCTAGTGCCCTGGGGCATAGGGCATTGGAACCTTGTTATTGGCCAGGGTCATGCTTCTTGAGTATTTCCCACACATAGGTTTTTGTTACCACTCAGAAGAAACTGCCTCAGTCCTGTTTAGCTCCCAGGAGCCACTTGCTACTGGGTAGTTGGCGCCAAGCCCTGAGGCTTAGGACTGAGGTATACCTGACAAGTTCCAAGTCCTCTTTCTATGTGACTTTGGCCTTCTTGATCCCAGATGCCTTGGTAATTCTGAACCTGCATCTTCAACCTCCCGAGAATAGCATGTAGCAGATCAGATCTGTGCCCCATGGTCCCTGGACATGCAACCCCAGAATCACTAATACGGGAGGGTGGGGAATGGAAGGAAAGGTAAGCATGTCAGATGATAGTTCTGTAGTGCCTGCACTCAAGGGAAGAGAGCATCTCTATGGGAGAAGGCTCCTGCTAGTTTATTGGGTAGACCATACATACATCTGTCCCTCATACGTGAGCAGCCAGCTCAGGATGGATGTTGCACATGGAGACTGAATTAGCTGTGTTTTCTCTTTTGGTAACAGTGATGGGTGACAGTCTACACATAGTAGCACAAAGTCACCCCCTACAGCCACCTGTGTTACTGCTGTCGTGGTTCATCGTGACCATGAACAACAGAAAGCTTTAAAAATTAACTCATTTCATCATGAACACGGGAAAGGGCTGAGATTGTGACGCGATGGATCATGTAATCTCTGCTTTCTATTTCCTTGCTCCAGAACCACGAGGCTGCCCAGAGATTATTAGCCACACTGTGGGGATGTCAGAGAGCCCCATTGGACCCAAACCCACCATGCTTCGGGCTGATATGCCCGCACCACCCAACTTTCAGCAGATGTTTGCATCTTCCTGCACAGTTTCAAGCAATGGACCTGGCCAGAGGAGAGAGAGGTAGGAAGAAGGGATTTAGCCTTGTTAGAAGTTCCCCTTGACATCAGAGCACCCAGCTGAGAGGAGAAAGAAAAGACTGGGTAGAGCAGCGCCCAGCAGCGAGATCCCACTCAGATAAGGTAGAGAAGAGCCTGTACCCAGGATGGTGTGCCGCACATCACTGCTCATGGAACTTGCTCTTGTGCATGGGCACTGGCAAATACGTGAACACCTAGGAAAATGTTGCAAAAATGGAAAGGAAGAAAGGGGCTATGGCAGACCAAACTGCCCTTTTGTTTTCATAAGATGAGGCCTTGAGAAACGCAGGAAGGCCCAAAGTAGAATTCAACTCCCCCATGTCTCTTGTACAGGTTTCCAGTTTCCCTTCCCATTAAAATAAAGGGGGTCACCAGGTGGTAGTGGCACACGCCTTTAATCCCAGTACTCGGGAGGCAGAGGCAGGTGGATCTCTATGAGTTCCAGGACAACCAGGCCTACACCAAGAAACCCTGTCTTGAAAAACCAACAGGAAGGAAGGAAGGAAGGAAAGGAAGGAAGGGAGGGAGGGAGGGAGGAAAGAATTTTTAAAAGTTAAAAATTAAAAGTCCTTGACGTCATGTGTAGAGTCTGTACCTATTGTTTATCAATTTGAATGTGTGTATGTTACAAGAAGTGTATTTTTAGTGGCTTTCCTAAGTTCTTGGATGTGGTAATTCCCAGTCAAGTTGTCTCCCTGTCTGCAGGAGATATGTTCTTAGGACTGGTTGATGCCTGAGATCCTAGAACGGACTAAACCCTGCACACAATATGTTTTTCTTAAGCATTCATACCTATGATAATTTTGACCTTTTCTCAAAGAAAGTACATTACAGATTCCCGGTGACATAGCCAATCAGCCAGCATCCTCACTTTTGCTCTTTGGGGGTATTTTTTATTTTTAATGTTTTATCTTTATTTATTTTTATTGGATGACTGTTTTGTCTGCATCTATGTCTGTTTATCACCTTATGCCTGGTCCCTGTGGAGGTCCCAAGAGGGGATCAGAACCTCTGGAACAAGAGTTAGAGGCAGCTGTGAGCCACTGTGTGGGTACTGGGAATCAAACCCTGCTCTCTGTAAGAGCAGCCAGTGCTTAACCACAAAGCCATCTCTCCAGCCCCTTTGGCTGAGAGTTACTTGAACATGAACACAATTATACAACATCAGTTCGTCATCTAACTACTGACTAAGAGTGGGCAGCATATACCACGTGGATACGCTGAATAAGGGACAATTCACATCCTGGACATGATGGGGTAGGACAATAAATGATTCATCATTCCACTCAGAATGACATTTAAGGCTTAGCAGTTGTTTATTTCTAGAATTTTCAATGTAACGATTTTAGACCACGGTCAACCCGTGTCTCCGAAACACCTATAAGGGATGAGGGATACTACATCTCTTCTGCTGCCCAGCAAGCCTCAGTACCCACTTCTCCAGCCCTGTCGTCTCCAAGCCTTGCAACAGTTGTTGGTTTCGAGGTAACCTTACGTACCTTACATTCCCTTATGGCTGTTTTTGTCTTTTGAACAGCTCGCCTTCTGCAGAACGCCAGTGGGTGGAGAGCAGCCCCAAGTCCACCCTAACCCTACTGGGGAGCAACCACCCTTCTGAAAGTTCTCTCGGCACCCGCGAGTTCTGCAGCTCTGGCAAGGACTCGCCAGGGCTGCCCTGCTTCCAGTCCTCGGAGCTCCAGGCCTCCTTCCACAGCCACGAGCTGTCCATGTCAGAGCCTCAGGATGCTCTGCCCGCTGCAGGCAGCCAAGCCTTCTTAGGCTTCAACACCGCTCAGGTAGCAAGTGGCCTTCCACCTGGCGAGGACCCGAGTGCCCTGCTGGTCAATTCCCACGGCACATCACCGGCTCCTGGAGCCCCTCTGACAACAGCAGGGGCTGCTGACAATGGCTTCCTGTCCCACAACTTTCTCACGGTGTCGCCTGGACTCAGCAGCCACCACAGTCCAGGCCTGCAGAACCAGGGGGTAAGCCTGCCTGGGCAGCCACCCCTCCCTGAGAAGAAGAGAGCCTCAGAGGGTGATCGTTCTTTGGGCTCAGTCTCCCCTTCCTCCAGTGGCTTCTCCAGCCCCCACAGCGGGAGCACCATGAGCATCCCCTTCCCGAATGTCCTTCCAGACTTCTGCAAGCCTTCAGAAGTGGCCTCACCTTTGCCAGGTATGTCTCCGCCTCCGCCCAGTCCCTTAGGAAAGGAGGGTTTGGGGGTGTCCTGCTGGAAATGTTCAGACCCCCTGATGACTCTTCCTCATATTGCTGGTCTAAAGCCAGGCAGACGCAGTGCTTCTGGTAAATCTGTTCAGCTTCCTCCCTCATCCATGGTAGACTCATCCCAGCAGTAGGAAGTGCAGATGCTGCAATGGCTCTGCCTTCACTTTGACTTGAAAGTAAAGATCTTTGGAAGTTGTTTTCTTTTCCCCAACGAAACAAGTAATCCAGAACTGAGTTATGAACTGTTTCGAGCATTTGACACCAGCCTTGCCTCAGTGTCCTCCTTTTGGGATGGGTAGCATCTGTGTTTTGCAGCGTGCCATGAGGCGCTGGCTTGCCCTACCTACCATTCCGTCCTTTGAGCTGTGTTTCCTTCCCCGCTTAGGACCCCCGTGTCTGTCCCTCACACCTAGGCATGGCATTGGACTTGCATCGTTACCATAAATGAGGCAGCAATACAAATATTCTATATTTAAAATTTTGCTTCACAGATAGCCCAAATGATAAGCTCGTGATTGTGAAATTTGTTCAAGACACTTCCAAGTTCTGGTACAAGGCAGATATCTCCAGAGAACAAGGTAAGTGGGGACAAGGGACCTCTTGCAATGTCGGTCATATTCGGTCTCTGGGTGCTTCTATCAGGAACTCCCATGGTACAGATCAAATTAGAGCAAAACACACCTTTATCATAGGTCTGGGGAAAATTTCACAACTTTCATCTTTTCATGGGAAAAACTCAGTACTGGTGAGGGTTTGGTGAGAAGTGGATTCAAGCCATATGCATCCCAGTGTGTGGAGTGTGAACATTGGCTGTTTCGCCAAGCCAGCAGCTCACCAGCCCTGCCAACCCACCATGGGCTTTGAGGAAGAGACACTCTGCTCAGGTCTCTACTAAGGACTCCTCCGAGTATTGCAGAAGGAGGGTCATGAAGGAGAGAGATGCGCTGGGGGGAGACAGTCAGCTTGGTGGCTACAGGCCATGAAAGGGAATGGACCTTTTGGAGCTCAAGCTATAACAAACTTCCTGTCGCCTGCATGAACCTGCCTGGTTGTCGTGGTGCAGAAGGAGCTCACGGCCCCTCCATCTCTGAGAAAGGCTAGTTTTCTCCCTGAGATTCTGCCGTTAGATTTTAGAGATAATAGAACTATGAGGCTCTAATTCTTCTGTGAGCTCACGGAAGCTGATGTCGTTTTTAAATGGAAAAGAAGTGGGGAAAACAACCATGGCCTGGAAAGACTTTCATTTCCCCAGGCGGCCTTTGTAAAAGCCGCTTAGCAAGTCCAAGGGCTCTGCAGAGCTGCCCTGTGCTGCCAGTGTCCCCATGTCCTCCCCATGTCTCCCTGCCTAGCAACACAGATGAAAAGATGACATTTTCCTTACTCCACGTTCATCCGCCAAGCAGGGCCCCCACCGGTCCTGGTTGCAGAAGCAGCTGGGGGAAGGGACTGCCTTAGTCCGTCTCCTGCGACTGTCACCGAGCCCCTGAGATTGGGATGACTTATAAAGAATAGTCCTAGAGGTAGGGCACTCCAAGCGTATCAGCACCAGTTTCACACTGGTGAAAAGAGAGGAGCAAGTATGCATGCGCAGGAGAGACAGAGAGAGAGAGAGAGAGAGAGAGAGAGAGAGAGAGAGAGAGTGCATGGCCACCTTGCTTTGTAACAGATCACCTTCAAGCTGCTGAGGCATCCCCGGGACCATCACCCAACCCCAAGAGAGCAGTTGTATTGAGCATCGGGGCTCAGACTTAAGTGTGACTTTCAGAGGTGGGGACATACATCTTCAAAGCACAGCAGGAGCCACCTGAGGGTCTGGATAGGCAGTGGCCTTTGTCCTCTGTGGTCAGTCATCCATGCCTTTCCCTCCTCTAGCCATTGCCATGTTGAAGGACAAAGCTCCCGGGTCATTCATCGTGAGGGACAGTCACTCCTTCCGAGGGGCCTACGGCCTGGCCATGAAGGTGGCCACACCCCCTCCTTCTGTCTTGCACCTGAACAAGAAAGGTAAGGTTCCCTGGAATGGGTGGGGATTGTGTGTGGTTGGTTTTGAGGGAAATACAGTGACAGATAATGGCAGCTGCTTGGACGGGTTCTCTTTAGTGTTTGCTTTATAAGGTTATTTCCTTAAGTAGTTGTCTTGTTTAAGAACATACATTATTTATACATTCTATCTTCTTTTGTTTTAAGCAAGTAATCTTTTCCATAATATAGTAGAGCCAAGAACCCAGGAGAGCACCCCGTTTCCATGTCAGCCCTTCCTCCTTTGGGTGACCACATGTAAGACATTTCTGCTTGATTTATCACTGACAGGCAGACAGTCATCTCCAAAACAATCACTTTGTCTATTTTTAACTTGTAATGTGAAAACTAATATAGTATATATTCTCACGTGTCTTGTTTTGAGTCAAAAGTCTAAGATTCACTGAATCCTAAAATGATAGCTCTTGTTCTCGTTCATAGCTCTCTGTTTTGTTTCACAAATATGTTGGAATATATTTTCCATTGTCGGTGGACTTTTTCATAGCTTGCTCATCCACCCCCTTTGCCCTTATATATAAAACCATCTTTACCACGTTATCACCAACTCTAGCAAGGAAAAAGTCTCTTTTGTCTTCTCTTTACCACCAAAATGGTCATTTTGAACTTGAGCGGGGAGGTAAAGAACAGCCTCAGGTCATGAGGAGTGTGTGGCAATCAACCTGTGACAAGATGTCAGAGGTAATTATCTTATCATGAGATAAGGCTCACTGTGGCGGGCAGTTTTAGATGGTTCAGGCTCATTTGGTTGGCTCTGGTACCAGGCCTGTGCTGAATCATCCTAATAGCATGATTGCACATAAGGGAGTACATGTTCACCCTCTGCCGGCAAAGTGAAAGGGAGAGAGCTGAGGAGGAAGCTAGGTTTCCACCACCTCCCTCAAGGGCATTGCCCTCAGTGACCCTAAGACCTCCCCCACCTTCTCATGTTTCCACTGACCGCCAGAATGTCTCTCTGGGAGCTGAACCTTTGCTACATGGATCTATGGGAGGAGACATTGCATTAGCAGGGGAGAGGAATCAGAAAAATCCTAGATGTGGCGCCTCCTTGTACATACCTGTCTTTCCCACTCCATGCCTGCATCTGAGGAAGAGTCATGCGAATTCTTGCATGAAGTCTGTGCTGAAAGCTTCCTGGGGCAAACAGCTTCGAGCTGTACCAAGAATATAAGATGTGGTTGCAGATGGGCCATCCTCAGGCATGGGTAGCTGACCTGCTTCCTGGAATATGCTTGTCTTGGAAAGCTAGGGAATGAGTTTGGGAGGCACCTGGGGCTTAGTCAGAGAGCACAGCCCCCAAACCTGTGGGTACTGGCGGGGCTTCTGGTACGGGAGCAGGGTAAGTGAGATCATGGCCTCCCAGAACATCTAGGATTTCCATCCTAAGAAGCTGAACAGAACGCTATTTCTGGGTGGAAACATGGACCCTCATCACTGAGCACTCACTCAGATCTGGCTGCTGAGGACTACCAGGTCTTACTTAGGAGCACTGGTTAAGGACACATCAGGAAAAGTCTTATAAAATCTGGGAACACATCCTGCCTTGGGCAGACTTTATACTAAGTGTGAGGATGAAGGAACAAAGTTGAGGCTATGTGAGTAGCAGATGTCAGGAAACCCAGCATGGTGGTCTCCACTGGGTGAATGCAGTCTCGCCTCTGTGTGTACACCCAGGTCTGGATTTGACATTTGTGTTTTGGCAGTCCAAGGGCAGATTTGAGAGAAGAGTTTGCCAAATGAGGGAAGAGCCAGTGAGTCACTCCGCCACCTCCAGTCATCCTGAGATGAGACGACTGGCCATTCTAGACTCTGCATTCCAAAAAGCCCTTGGCAGCAGGATCTGCATGGGGCCATTTCCCATAAGTAGAATCCAGACCTTCAGTGGGTTTTCCCATTAGGCTGGAAGTCTTGCACCTTCTTCTCCCACAGAGGAAGGGTCATGTGTTTATCGCCTCCATTTTATCACACACAGACTTTCATGGAATCCCATCATTCCCTTCTGCAAGCTTGACTGCCCCTAGAAAATGCTGACACGCACTGTTACTAATAGGTGTTACTGTTTATAAACATCATTTGGGGCCTAAATCCAGCTCAGTATCCCTCATAATAAGTGACCCCAGTCGGATGTGTCTGGGGTTTCTTATTATTTTCGGATTTCAACGTGTTTGTATGTGCATAATGAGATGCCTTAGAAATGAGTCCTTAAATTTTTGATTACTTTATTATTTTATTTGTATGGTGTTTTTCCTGTATGTCTGTCTGTATAGTATGTACATTTCTGGTGCCCATGGAGGCCAGAAGAGGGTGTCTGATACCCTGAAACTGGAGTTACAGACAGTTGTGTGCTGCCATGTGGGTGCTGGGAATGGAACCTGGGAGACCCAAGCCTTCACATTAAATTCATTTACATCTTGTGTGGAATTCATACACACTCCATTACATATTGAGAGAAATGTGATGCAATATTTTCTATTAGTTTGTACAGGAATCGAAGTTTCATGGTAATGGAGTCTTCCATTTATGGCTGCATACTGGTGCTCAAAATTTTCCAGGTTTTGGATTTGGGACTAGGGATGTTCAGCCTACACAACAGACTAGAGTCTGGCAACCCCTCCAAGCACAAACCCAGCAGGTCTTGCTCCCAGGAAGTTTCAGCACCAGCAATATGGGGAGGCCAGCTCCTGTGGAGGGTGGTAAAGACAGAGTGACAGGAGAGTGGACCCAGCATACGGGGTGTCTACTGGCGTCAGCAGCCTGGGCCAGGGACTTCTTTTTCTCCGGGTTCAGTTGGTACTTTTCCGTCTTCGGAACAGTCTCCATTCAGTGACTGCTCCTGGTGCCTCTTCTCTTTGGGCTCAGCAGCCGGCGTGGACACAAGTGTGCTGTTGACTGGCAGTGTCGTGGGATGCTGCTCCTACATAGCAGCATGCTTGCTGCTGAAGGTCTTCCTCTACCCGGCTGTCAGCCCCACCTCCCCCAGAGGGCTGGCGTCCTTTCAGCTCTTTACTGAAGTCTTTTCTCTCCGAATGTAGCTAGTGCTCCGAGGCCAGGGTCATTCTCAGGGGCCAAGCCATCCCTTCTCTGGGAGTACTTGTAGTGTCGGAGGATGTCTGGGGGGGGGGATTCTCTTAGTCTCCACATTTTCACTTCAAGAGGTTTTACCATCCACCTGGCTTTTATCACTGCTCACCATCCCAAGGGTGGTTCTAGGCAGCCCCATAGTGCTGCAGTTCAGTCCTGTTCAGAGGGAGCCTTCTTAGGTGTAGCTCTTACCTTTATATCTGCAGGAGGCATCTTTTTTTTTTTTTTTTTAATCTCTGTCTGTTTGTCTTGTCTATCCATCCCTCCACCATCTATCCATCTTGGTCTCTCCTCTCTCTCTTCCTAGCCTTTCCCCCTACTCTGAGTCTCCTATGCTTTAAATTTTAAAAATTATTTTTTCTCTTCCTTCTGCAGCCGGAGATTTGTCTAATGAACTTGTCCGGCATTTCTTGATTGAGTGTACCCCAAAGGGAGTGCGATTGAAAGGGTGCTCGAATGAACCATATTTTGGTGAGTTATTTGAGAAACTCTCTTGATACTTAGCAGGGCATGGATTCCCTCCTTCAGGTGGCTTGAAATCCAAGGGCCTCTCCATCATGATGGGTTGCTCTCATTTCAGCCCCTAAATCTAAGGCTGCTGCCATCTGAAGTCTCGTGTTTAAGATAAGCTGAAAGTGTTAATTGCCTTTAAAAGCTTTGTCAAAACCAAATAAATGGAAAGGACCATCCCAGGGCTAGAATAAGACAAGCCAACATACTGTGAAGGTCAGCCGGTGGGTCCCAGAAGGGTTGGAGCTCAATGTGCCCCCACCCATCAGGCACAAGGAGGAGCACAGCGCTACCGCCAGAGCCTCTCTCCTCCTTTGTAAATTGAGAGCCTTTCGTAGCCTTCCGGACAGACTGGGCAGCCTCATATCCTACTCATTAAGAAGCACGAGGCACTTCGCACTTATAAAGGCAATGCGCTAGGAATATACTGCAAGTCTCTTGATCAACCACTGTCTTGCAACCTCAACATTTCTGGGAGTTTTGGGTCACATCCCACAGTGGTGTTAAAGGCCTGCCTTTTGGGAGTTTGGTCTCAACTGACTCTCTGACTAAATACACAGCAGAGGAAGACCTTGAAGATGTTCATTTGCTCTTATCCACTCTACAGGGAGCCTGACAGCTTTGGTGTGCCAGCATTCCATTACGCCCTTGGCTTTGCCCTGCAAGCTGCTCATTCCAGAGAGAGGTAGGTATGTGGTGGAGGCCTCAGTGTAGACTGGCTGTGTGTAGAATCTTCTGCACTGTTCATAGCATGCTGCTCCCAGAACCTGCAGAGATCCTTAAAAAAAAAATCGGACAAAGATTCTTTAATAACATGTGCTCTACATAAACTCCAAAGCAAGCAGGTGGCCACCTGAATTCAGAAGGGAGAAGGCCCTGCTGCAAACAGCAGCTCCAAGATGTTGCACATTGGAAGGTTCCTTTAGCTTAAAATTGTAAGACACTTGGGGACTAGAGAGATGACTCAGTAGTTAAGAACACTGGCTGCTCTTCCAGAGGATCAGGGTTCAATTCCCAGCACTCACATCAGGTGGCTCCCAAACATCTACAACTCCCATCCCAGGGGATCTGACCTTTCCTAGCCTCCTTGGGCACCAGGCATTCATGAGGTCCACAGACATACATGAATGTAAAACACATTTTTACATTCATTTACATGAATGTAAAATACATAAATAAGTAGTTAATTTATATACACAAATGCACATATGTGTGTGTATTATATATATTCTCAGACTGATTTTCAAGGTCACTTGCATGACAGATTTATAGACCTACAAAATGACAAATATGCTGCTATGGTTAAATTTAGGTTATGAAGAAACAAGTCTCTTTACTTTTATATTTGTTAGAAAATACCCATAATAATTTTTAAAAATTAATATCCGGGGGATATGGGGCTTGACTATGTGTTCCGGCTTTCTTGTAGGTAAGTGGGTTTGTCTTTAAAATTTTGATCTTTCATGGAAATGAATTCAGAGACCAGGAAAATGGTGTGTGGGGGCGGGGGCATGCCACTCCCATCTGTGTTCTGGGTGGGATTGCAGTTTCTGTGGACTGGACTATTGTCTCATTGTCTCATTGTCTCTCTCTCTCTCTCTCTCTCTCTCTCTCTCTCTCTCTCTCTCTCT
>CABHPQ010157324.1:0-16779 GCA_902168405.1 Peromyscus aztecus | reverse complement strand
TCTCTCTCTCTCTCTCTCTCTCTCTCTCTCTCTCTCTCTCTCTCTCTCTCTCTCGTTACTGCTGCTGTCACTGTCTGGGAATCCCGTCATGAAATTGTCTTTGTCATGTGGACTACTGTGTCAGAAGTCCTTATTTCTCTCGTCTTCCGTCTTCCTGCAGATCCACTGGAGGAGATAGCAGAAAACTCTCCCCAGACAGCGGCCAACTCGGCAGCCGAGCTGCTGAAGCAGGGGGCAGGTCAGTGAGCACAGCCTTGTTTTCTCGGTCTCTGCACCTCCGAGTCACTGGGCAGAACCGAACTCCGCGATAGAACTTCCCTTTGGACAGTCATTTCCTGCTTTTCTGGGGACTGTGAAGGAAGTTTCCTTTTATAGATGCTTGGCACAGCTGGGTGGGGTGCAGCTGTGAGGAGACACGGCCAGGGCATAAGAGGCTAGAGCTATTGGTCTGACTCGAACAAGACCAAATTCAGTGGAATAAATGTCAAGTCCTGTATTTAGTGCGGGGGTGGAGGTGGGGGCGCAGTAAGGCAGGATGTGGGTGACCTGCCTTGCCAGCTGAAAATGCAAAAATGTTCTGTAGCTGTGACTCAACAGTCACTCAATGTGAGTCAGCTGTTGGGCCCTCTCTGCCATCTGTGTGGTGAGACACACCACCCAGAGCCAGGTCTCTGGAGGCCAGGCCACTTGGTTGAAACATCTTTATTAATAGCTTTTTACTTCCTAGACCCATTACCGGAAGGTATGAAAGGTCTAGAGATCCCATCGGAACGCTGGCTCTCCATTCGCAGCGTCCCACACCATAGTGTCACAGCGGATGAGCTGGTGTCCTTACACAGCATTAAGTCAAGTCCATAGTTTACTTAGAGTCTTTTTACAATTTACAACTTCTTGAAAATTTATATCATTTCTCTCCCTCCCTTTCCCCCTCCTACTCCTTCCATACCCCGACTCGCTGTCATATTCATGACCCCTACTTCTATAGTTATTATTATAGTTTTACACACACACACACACACACACACACACACACACACACACACTGCGTCCTGTAAGTGTTGCTCACATATACATGTATTTAGACCTGACCATGTAGGATGTAATAACGCATCAGGGCACTCATCCATGAAGAAAACTGTGTCTCCCTCTGTCAGCAGCCATTGATTGCCTCTAGCTTAAATTTCACAAGGGTCCACCCAGAGATGTAGAGTTCACTCTTGGTGTTAATGGGCTTAAGAAATCCCTTTGGCATTCACTCATCAGTATAATGTCGCACAAAGTATTTCCTTTGTCCTGAAATTCCCCTCTGCTCTCCCTACTCATTCCTCCCACTTGGTTAAGACTCTCACTGCCACTGATCTTTTTATGTGCTCCCCATGGTTTGGACTTTTCTAGAAGGCCTTATGCTGTAAACACAAGCTATGTAGCATTTTCCGATTGGTCTCTTTCACTTGGTAGTATGCATTAAGCTTCTTCTGTGGCTTTCATGGATTGGTGGTTTCTTTCATTGTGTGTAGTGCAGGAGCACATTATGTGTTTGTACAGATACCTGAACATGTGTGTGCACATGTGTGTAGAGGCAGAAGTGCATGTTGTGTGTCTTCCTCGATGACTCTAGAGTGTTTTGAAGCAGAGTCTCTTACTGAACCCTTACTTAGCTCATTGATATGGGTAGGCAAGCTGGCCAACGAGCTCTTACGTACCTACCTGTGTCTGTCTCACCAATGCTATGATATAGCAGCACATCACTGCACCCAGCTTTTATGTGCTTTCTGGGGACCTGCACTCAAATCCTCAGCTTGCAGCTTCCATGACAAGCATTTTTACCAACCAAGGTATCTTCCGAGCCTTGGGTGAACCACAGCTTATTTACTCACACAGCTACTGAAGAATATCTGGTTGCAAGTATGAATAAATATCTGGTTGGCGAGTATGAATAAAGCTTCTAAAAATACCCAAATGCAAGTCTTTGGTCAGTATGTTTCCAACTTCTTTGATTAGATTGAAGGAGCCTGATTGCTAGATGGTGTGGTAAGAGTATAGTTAACTTTGAAAGAAACCACAGAACTTTTTTTTTTTTTTTATAAAGTGGCTGTACCATTTTGCATTCCCACCAGCAGTCGGGAAGCATCCCTTTGCTCTACATTCTCACTACAGGTGATGATGTCACTCTGAAGGATGTGCTCGTTCTAACAGATGGAGAGTGGTATCTCACTGTTTAGTTATCTCCCACTATCTAGCTAGAATGCCATGGTAAAGTCTGAGAAACATCTGTCTCCTCTGTATAATTTGTATTCTTCTAATGTAGTCTGCTCTGTAAAGTTAAATACATCACTGTGACCACTGTACAATCAAAGAAGACTCTCTCATTTTCAATGTGGAATGTGTTTTAGATTTCCAAAAACATGGCTTACGCATAGCCACAACAAAGGTGACAAGGGACTTGCCCTAAGCTAGGAGTGTGTCACTATGGTATCTCCGGGTTCCAGCCTGGCTGCCATTCTGAGGATTGATGTTTAACATGTATGCAGCTGTACAGACCTTAGGTTTATGTTGTTCAATACAGACTATATTCTTCCTATCCAGGTGAGGTAGAGAACAAGTGAGTAGACACTGGAAAAGGCCTTGGGAATTGTTTTCCTGACCTAAGAGAAAAGCTTTTCTCTGGTTAGCCAGCCTTCCCATTTCTCTTTTGGTTCTTTTTGAGCCTGAGCAGGCTGGCCCTGGGCAACAGCCCATGGTGGCTACAGGAGACAGTGAGTACCATGTGAGAGGTAAACTCATAGCCCCTAAGTTTGTTTTAGGTGCTACCTGAAGCCCTCCAGGGTTGACACCCCTGTGCCACACTGATACATACCAATGTGTAACAGCATACTGATGCTATAACATACTGATATTAAGACATCAGTATGGCCTTTGGCTGATTTGATTATTTGATTCTACCTCTCAAAAATGTACTTGAACATTTAAAAAAAAAAACTGTAATGATTGGTTTTTAAACCACAGCTATGTATCAACTTTATTAAAAAAAAATAAAAATAAAAAAGACTGAAGAAAAGGATCATGGTGACATGCCTGCCTAGGAGAGCTTGCCTCATGGAGCAGAGTGGGTGGCATGGTCTCATTCCACTCCATGGATGGAGTTCCTGAGGTGTAGACTGTTGGCCAGAGCCCGCTGGGCATCTTGCCCATACCACCATCTGCATTTGTGTTAGCAACAAAGCTCTGCTTCTCTGTCCCCATGATGAGTGCCGGAACCGGTGTGCTGCTGCAGTCGTCTCTGGGTTAATTTCACTCATCGTAAGCAGTTTTTTATAGTTTGTTAACTGTATCCATCCAGTAAATGTTGCATTCAGTCATGCTAATGTCCACTATTGTCCTTGTTTCTAGAAGTTAGACCTCCCCCTTCCATTCCAGCACATTGTTTTAATATCATATTTTATTGAAATCTTTGAGGATTTCTTATAGTGTATTTTGATCATAGTCACCCCAGCTCCTCCCAGATCCTCCTCCTGCATGTCCCCATCCAAACCTCATGGTCTGTTTTTTTTTTAACTTACTGAGACCAGTTAGTTCTGCCTGTGTACTCATGGGTACGGGGGCATCCACGGAAGCATGGTCAACCTCCCAGGAGCCACACTCCCTAAAGAAAACAGGCTCTCACTTCCTTCACCAGACACCAGCTGTCCTTGGTTCCTCGGCTAGGGGCTGGGGCTTGTGTGTCTTTTCCAGATGTGTTAGACTTTGACTGGCTTGATCTTGTGCTACCGTGAGTCCATGAATGCAGTAGCCATGGTGTATTCAGAAGACATTGCCCCAGTCACCCCTGACCTCTGGCTCTTCCATAATATAATCCGTGAGTCTTTTGTGGAGGGGTGTGTTACAGATGTCCCATGTATGGCTACAGCTCACTATTTTTAAATACACTTTCCCATCTTTTAAAAGAGCACTTCTTATTTTTTTTTAGTGGGTGGGTTTTCTAAGCGATAAGACTTCATGTGAAACCTTGTAGTCTGTTTAATTATTTGGGTTGGGCATTAAGACATGAGGTTTAACTTAAGGCTGCTTTGTGATTCTTTCTTTTACTGTAACACACCAGGAGTGTGAATTTTCCATGCCACTGAGCACTACCAAGGCAGGGATTCAGCTCACCAGGTCTGGGGGCGGAGCTTGCACCATCCGTGTCTGAGGATTACCTGTGGTCATTTAGAATACCTAAAACATAAACGTCGTCGTCGTAGCAGAAAGGTGGGGCTGTTCTGATCTCTGATCACTGCAGTTCCCATACTCCCCCAGCTGAATTCCACTTGTCGTCCTGATCCCAGACTCCTGCTAAGGTCCTTGGAAATGTCCCCTGTCTTCACAGTAGAAGCCAAGACCCAGGAACCCAGCAGTCAGTGCAGGATGGGAAATTTGATACTAATGTCATTATGACTTTGTTCCAATAGCTGGAACAATTTGTTTCTGTATTTTAAGCCTTCAATTCTTAATTGTTTCTTCTGGAAACTGAGGAGTGTAAGCTAATCCTGAGAAAAGAGGCTCTTTCTCCAGACTTCCGATAGGTCTGTAGGTTGTGTGGCTGTTGAACTTAATGCCCTGTGAGTATAAATTAATAAAGATTATGTGTTCTTTTAAGTTGGTTTTTTTTAAATGCAAGGCAACGCCAAAAAGAAGGCCCAGGGCATAAATGACTAAATGACTCCTGAGCCTGCTACTTTGTGCAGCCCCGCTTCACACTGGGAAGATGGGGGGGGGGGTCCTAAACCAGACACTGCTCCGGGCATCGGTCACCTCTGTTCCTGCACGTCCCCCTCCCGGGGCTGTCCTCGGTACACAATTCCTTCACATTCCTGTTTGCAGTTTGTGTAATGAGTTTGCTCGTGGTTTGTGCAAACATAACACAAGTGTCAGTTTCTTGTGCCTGTGTAGCTAGCCCTCCATTGTGTAATTCAGCTATTCGTGGTCATCCAGTTTGTCTGACTAGTTTTTCAGAGCTATAAGCCAGGCTTGAAGGACCATCTTCCTACTGGCGTCTTTCCAGACTTCTACATATTACCTTAAGCTGAAGTCCCAGAAGCGACACTACTGAATTCAGATAACGTGGACCTGAAACCACCTTCAGATGGAAACTTTTCCTGGCACGGGAGCTCCCTGCTGCCGGTCTGAAAAACGCTGTCCTGTTTGATGTCTCATGAGGCCACACAGCTCCAGGTCTCCCCTCACTGGGAGCGCTTGGCTCTGCAGGCCACAGGGTATCTGTTAGAGAGAGCCTGACTCTGTGGGAGTTGGTACTGGCCCACTGTCATGATCATAGGGGACCTGCCTCCAAAGGTGTTATTTCTCCCAACATCTTCCAACACCAGGCTCCTTCCTGGTACCACAGTGGGAGCAATCCTTGTCAGGAAGCTCCCTGTGGTGCCTCCAAGACAGCAGTCTAGTCTGTGGTTTCCTGTGAACCACATCTAGGTGTGCCAAGGGATTTTCACAGTAGTTAGGTAAAAATGCACGCACATGCCCCCCACTCACCAACATGCACACACACACACACACACACACACACACACACACACACACACACACAGACTCACACTGCCATTTGAAACTGCATAAGCAACATGACAGGATCAGAGGTAGAGTATTCACCCTCCTGAAGTATGTTTCCATTTTCCAGGCTTCTTTCCAGTGCCTGTTCATAGCACACATGCTTTTGATTTTATAGTTCTAATCATAGCAGAGACGGTTTATTCTGCTTTTCCAATTACCTGCTAACCATTTTTCCATGTTGCTATATAATTTTCATGATTACCATTTGCTGGTGGCTTCATATTTCATTGAGAGAATAAATTTAACCCTTCCTTCATTCTTGGACATAATCTATTTCCACGTTTTTCCTGCTGTAATTCATATGGGCACGAACATCTTCCTCTGTAGATTATCTGTAGCACATGCTTCTGGAAGATTTTCTTTTTGAATCTTTGAAGAAGTGGGACCTTGAAGTTATTTCCAGGCTTTTTAGATCCTCCTGACAAATGTGGCTAAATTATCCAAAGTGGCTCAGGTTACCCCAACATTAAAGGTACTCATTCCCTCAGAGCTTGGTGAGCTTTATACCTTGGCCAATTTTAATTTTAAGAAGTTTTGACACCTTTCTGTCTTTCCCAAGAGAACACAGGAAAACCCTTAGTTTAGATGGGAGCTGATGTGCAAGTAACCCACCAAAGCTTCCAGTTCCCCTTTAGTGGTCTCATCTGGGACTGTGAGCCAGGTCTGAACACTGAAGTTGTCTGTCAAGTTTGTTCTAGCAAAGTCATCTTGACCTGAACTTAGAGGGGTGATGACTATCAATGTTCCTTACCATCTCTGAACTTAATCTCCTTGTCTGCAAACTGAAAGTGATAAATATAGACTGCTCTTTAGGGCTTTTGGGGATTGTTATTAATAAGAGGTACTAGGTTAAGTTCAAGCTAGTGAAAAATTGTATTTGAGTTAGAAATTTACGTAGATTGGCTTCAGGAACAGTGGCATTTGGATACCGGCATGGTCCAGCTCCTTTCATGAGTGTAAATGTAAATAAAGTTTGCAGATCAAAAGTGTCTCATATGAAACTCTATTATTTGTGCATTTAGAAAGTCTTATTGGGTTGGTTTGCAATGCTGGGGCTGAGTAAGTGTTCAACCATGGAGCTGAGCTCATAGCTCTAATCCTGGCTAAAAGCAGCAAGGGCTACTTGTCTCAAGTCTTTGAGGTTCCTTGTTTCCTCTCAGTATCTGCTCCCTTCTCAGGACAGGACAGATCTTCCTCCCTTGCCTTTCTCTTCGGTCCTGACTGACTGCTAACTTCGGAATGAAGGAAGGGGCTTTCCTTTTGCGATCATCTTGTCAGTGTAAGACCCCATCCATCTCCAAAGGGATTGCAACCCACTGGTTGAGAACCACTGCTCTGGAGGCCTTTAAAGCAGAGTTAGTATATCCCCATGCCCCCTTCTGCAAAGTGAAGCCAGCAAGGGCAATTCCACTGTTAATCTGTTCTTGTGGTTCTAACACTATACAGGATGGGGGCATTTATAAAGGAGAGCATTTTGGCTCACGTTTCTGAAGTGTAAGCATGATATTGTCATCTGCTTGGCTTCTGCTGGTTTGCGCTGCTTGAACTCTGGCAGGAAACAGACAGAGAGGAGAGAGTGGTGTTAAGGGAGAGCAAGAAAGCAAGCCAAGAAGGAAAGCTCAGTGTTGTAGCCATACCCACTCAGGTCTGGTGAAGCCCTCTTAATGTCCTCATCACCCCCGAGGGCCTCTACAGTGACAGATTGCAGCAGGGGTCTGGAGGGGGGGGAAACAGGGTCATTTCTAGGGAAGGACCCTTCTCCGTCTCTGCACTGGAGGCTCTGGTTTACTTCTTGAGCTTCAGGCAGAGCCTAAAGCATGGCCTGTGCTAACAAACCAGCTTCTCCACTCTCAAATCTGTGTTAGCCTCTGCTTGTAACGCGGGAGTGGGGGCTAAACGGGACAGTGGGGTACTCAGGGCTGTTCCTACACTCAGTCACTTTTCCTCACCCCCTGAGAGGAGATGACTGCAGAGAACACCCTCATCTGCCAGTGTAGGGAGTTGGGACACATGGGAGGTGGGGGGTCTATGCACTAAGCTACTGGGTGCAAGCCATCTCTTCACGGCCCCTTTGCATGCCCTTCCAGCATGTTAGGCAAGTAGTAGTCACCTCATGGATGTTTCTCAGGAATTCCAGTGTCTGTACTTATCACATTTTGGGTATTTGTATTAATATAACCATTGTGTTTACTCTCTCTGAGGCCAGGGAAGATCCTGGATGAACACAGCACTTCTCTCACCACCAGGCCACCCCCTAGTAGCTTGTTATATCCTCTTCTTGGTACTGGCGCCAACGTGTGCTTGGTACTGGAAAGCAGGGAACACATGCTTGCCAGTGCCTCTGACCTGGGTCACACATTCAAATTGTTCCTGATCTTTTCCTCTTCTGATTGTTCTCTCTCCATGTGCCAGAGCATGTGTGTCCCCAACAGTCCTGGCTAATGTATTTCTCACCCCCTCCCCATTGTCTTGCAGCCTGCAACGTGTGGTACTTGAACTCTGTGGAAATGGAGTCCCTCACAGGTCACCAGGCAGTCCAGAAAGCCCTGAGTATGACCCTGGTTCAAGAGCCTCCTCCGGTGTCCACAGTGGTACACTTCAAGGTGTCAGCCCAGGGCATCACCCTGACTGACAACCAGAGAAAGTAAGTGTGGGGTGGGAGGGGTGTGGAGGCCTGAGGTCAGCAGTGGGTGTCTTTCTCAGTCATTTTCTGTTCTTTTCTTTGAGACAGGAACCCTTAGTAAACCTAGGACTCACTGTTTGGGCTAGACTGGGCTGGTCAGTGAGCTTCAGGGATCTTCTCAGTGCCATGCCATTCTCCCAGTCCCTCCAGCGCTAGAGTTACAGACTCACATCTGCATACCCTGATTTTACATGGGTACTGAGGATTTGAACTCAGGTCCTCAGGCTTGCACTGCAAACGCTACCCGTGAGCCAGCTCTCTACCTTCACGGCCACTTTCCTTTAAGTATATATTTTTTAAGATGCAGACTCTTTTAAGTCATTACTGTAAAACCACTGAGATGCACCAGAATCTACTGGTGTCTGTTTTGGTATCATCACTTCCATAACTGGTGGGCAGCTGGTGTTAGTCAAAGTAGCACAGTGTGGAATCAGGAGCCCTCGTGACGAACACACGGGACATAGCCCAGACCATCCATCCTGAGTCCTCTGTGCACCAGCAGCCTCCCTGCAGTCCTCCACACCTACCCGCAGTGCCTCCCCCAGGGCCAGCTCTTTACGTGAGACCCTGTCTTCATCTTCCCAAGTTGCCCGATGGTTTGAAGGCAGAATCTTCCACCCTCCACTTTAGGATGAAGCAGTTGGGCTAAGAGCAGGACCACAGTGCAGAGTGTGGCTTTGCCGATCAGGGCTTCCCCCACACTTACAGCAGATGACCCTGAGCAAGCTCCTTAACTCTCTGGTGTTTGGTTTTTTTCCTTCTTCCAAACCTGTGCCAAAATACCTACCGCAGAATTGAGGAACTCTAATACAAATGCAGTGGGCACATGCCATGCAAGGTGCTGTTGACATGGGCTCAGCCTTGGGAGAGCCGAGGGGTCTGGTGGTCCTGAGCTGCCTCCTGTGTCTTACCACTTGCCCCTCCAGTTCCTCAGAGTTCCTAGATCCTTGCCTACGTTCCCTGTGGCTGCCGCTGTTACTTTTTATGACGCTTCTGGTGGTACTTGCCAGAACCTTTCCTCCCAGTTTAAGGTTGTTGACTGTTCACAAACACAAACTCTGTTCTTCTTCCCAAATAACAAGTAAAGGCGCCAAACAGTTTCTACTCCACAAATCATCCCACTGGGGAAATGAGGAATCTCCCCAGCCCATCTCCCATCACCCTAAACCCCAGTGACTGGAGCTACCTTCTCTCTCTACCTCCCCAACAGGCTCTTCTTCCGGAGGCATTACCCTGTGAGCAGTGTGATTTTCTGTGCTTTGGACCCACAAGACAGGAAGTAAGAATTTTCCATTTTTATACCCGAAAAAAATACACTTTCATACGTTAATTTTAAAACGTTAACATAAATCCTTTTTCTCTTCATTTCTCAAGGTGGATCAAAGATGGCCCTTCCTCCAAGTAAGTAGCCAGCATTTCTTCTCTTTTTGAGGATAATCACAAGGCAGAGCTGAACTCCGTTCTAGATTTGCAAAGAAGGGCTTATTTAAAAGACCCAACCAAACAAAGTAGTCATTGTCAATGGGATCGTGTGTTTGGGTTCAACCGAAAGCAGAAAATAAGGATAAGTATTGGGGTGTTAGAGTACAGGCCCGGACAGTGTTGGCTTGTCCTCTGTGGTGGGATGGATGTACACTGTCTGCACTGTATCTGTAGTGCCCTTTTTCATACACACCCAGACAGATTTCTTACCCAGCCATTTAAGAGGTGACAGTACTGCTGAGGCTCCCAGACCTATGTGTGTGAGCAGGACTGAAGCCCATACCCAACAGTTCCCAAACTCAGGGATTGTGTTTTGTACCTTTGGCCGGCGAGTTCTCATTCCCTGCTCAGCATTGCTGTCAAGGTAGTCAGGGGATCCTAATCCTCACCCCCACTGCAGAGGCTTCACTGTGCCCCCCTCCCCCCCAGATTGGCTTCCTCTGCATAGTCTGCACTGCCCATCTCCTGTGTTCATCCCATGCCCCCTTCCCGGCAGGCCCATTGCAGAGTGTTTCCCGCTCTGGAGAACTGATCAGTAGTAGCAGACAGCCACAACTTCCTGAAGTGGTCGTAGTCTCACCGGCCTGAGAGGAGTCCTTGGCATATTAGCCTTCTGGGTTGGGTGTCTGTCTAAGCAGGCCTGGGTGCTTCTGGCATTCCTCCTGGAACCCCTAAGGCCTTGATTTTCTAGGGGAGACCCTGATTTTGCATGGCCAGCTGGAGCTCAGGACTCTGTAGAAGGTGTCTGGAAGATCCCTAGCCCTCTCTCTAGAAGAGGTGCTAAGGAGCAAGCAGAGCCTCCGCTTTGGTTCAGGGTAGGGTGGCATTCCTCCAGGCTCAGTGGTCCTTCTCCCTGCAGTTTCCAAGGACCAGAGGGCAGGGTGGTGACCAGGTCTCCAAGCTAGTGCTTGGCACATCATAGCCTTCTGTAGGCACAGTTGCTATTGCCCCAGGTTGCTGCTGTGTGAAAGTTTGATTCTGCATGCCTGTGTGGTGCATGTATGTGTGAAGATGCATGTATGTAGGATGGTGCATGCATGTGTGGTGCTGCACATTGTGCTGGCTACTCTGACCTAGACTTGTCTCTTGCAGAGTCTTTGGATTCGTGGCCAGGAAGCAGGGCAGTGCTACAGACAACGTATGCCACCTGTTTGCAGAGCACGACCCCGAGCAGCCTGCCAGCGCCATTGTCAACTTTGTGTCAAAGGTCATGATTGGCTCCCCTAAGAAGATCTAAGCCCCTCCTAGCCAAACCCACCAGGTGCCTCCTCGGGCCCTCGAAATGGCAGCAGGGCGAGGCGGGGCCCCCATTTGTACCAGACTGACAATCCTCACATTCCAGACCCGAGAGAGGAGACTGTGGCAGCTCTTCAAACCCGGAACAAACAGTGTCACCACAGATTGGCCTTTCCTGAGAGTAACTTCTCATCCAACACACTTATATAGTCAAGCACATTTTGAGTAGGAGGATCTTGGGCCAGGGAATGCCTCCCCAGGGTCCCATGGACAAGGGCTGTACAAGAAGAGAATATAGAAGACAAGGCGGCTCCGAGTCCTTGGCTCACTAGCATCTGCGTGGATGAGGGGCACCCAGCCTGCTTGGCAGGGGCTGAGTAACCACGGTGCCCCACTTGTCAGCAGACGCGCTCTGCCCAGCGACTCCCTCATCTTGTCTTTCTACAGCAGACGGTGATGCAACTGAGGAGGGGATGCATGGTTAGTGAAGGTTCGCGCAGGTTGGAACATGGTGGGAATCTAAGTTTAGAGGACCGTGGAAGGGATATGCAGTGAGGGCAGTGGAAGCCTCTGGCGTTGGGAGGAACAGGCAATGTCAGAGACCCCACTGCCGGTGGTAAGGACTCCATGAGGCTGCTCTCAGGTGGCCCGCTGGGCTATGGAGAGCCTAGAGGACCTTGAGAGGAAAATGAGAAGACGGAATAAAAAAAAAAAACGCCATTTTATATAATTTATATTTTACTTATGCCAAATTATTTATAACCGCTTGCCATTGCCATACTGTACCCATATCAAATGCTGCAGCCGACTAAGCCATGATTGCTGGAAGGCTTGTCCACTTGTAGACACACCGGAGACGACTGTCCCCTCGAGGAAAAGGTGAACAGTGACACTATGGAGTCCTTCATCTTCAGTACTGCCAAACGGTTTTGCCTCCAGCAGCCCACCTTCTGCTTGGCACAGCAATGTGTCTTGCCCAGATGTGGATGATTTCTTTCCTGGTGGGAATGTCCAGGAGAAATGAGAGACTAAGACACTGGGATCAGTCTCAGGCTCCTCTGCAAGACTGACTGGGCCATCCCCAGGCCTACGTGACCTAAAGTGCATCTGGCATTTCTAGGCTGTTACCATGATTCTCCCTGTGGCACCTGCAGCTTCCGTGGGGACCTGTGCGGATGTCAGGAGGGAGAGAAAGGGGAGGAAGAGAAAGATCGAGAATTCTAGTTCTCAGAGGCTAGGTTTGGTTTGCTGAGTCGTCTTAGCCGCTGAGTCAGATGTGATGGTTCATGCTAAGATTGGCACCCTAGTATTGCAGGTTTCCTGCCTGCTTCTGTCAGTGGTCAGAGATTCTGAAGAAGCCAGTGAGCCCAGCACTTCCCAGAGTAGAGGTGCAACAGGGCTACCTGGAGACAAAGCCAGGGTCTCCTCCCAGAACTTTATACCCCAAGAAGGTATCTGATCATCCCCATCCCAGCCTGGAATCCCCACTCTCTGATTCCTAAAATCCAATGCCAGCTTAGACATCTCTTAGCTGGGATAAGCTATCGTTGTCAGGCTGGGGTTTGGAAATCTACGTGATGGGTTCTCTGTTTCAAAAGGGGCAGAGAAATGTAACTGCATGTAGAATTGAAATCAACTCTGTCGGGGTGTGTGTGTGTGTGTGTGTGTGTGTGTAAAGGTGGGCCATTCCACTTGTAGCTCCTGTGTGTGTCTGTCTGTGTGTGTATACAGGTGGATCATTCCACTTTTTAGCTCCTATTGATGCACCAAAAGCAAGTGCCTCATTTCCGTGCCAAATGTTTGCCTTGGTCTTTAAGGACCTCCTTCGTGGACACACTCTGATGTGCCTGTTAGAGGGAATGTGCCAGCATTCCCCAGAGGCCCCATGTCTTCCACAGAGGCTTCTAGTGTTTCAGTTATCCATATGCAGCTAAAATTCAGATCGGGTGGGGGTGGGGGTGGGGCTGAAGTTTGTGCTCTGGTCAAGAAGTGCCGCATCCTATGATGGTTTATATGCAAATGTGACCCAAAGACTATAAGCCAGGTCCCTTCTGCTGGAGGGGGAGAGGGCCTAGCTAGAAATCAGCAAGGCAGAGCTGAAGCAAGCTTTCTAATTAATTGGAGACTTCAGGTCTTCCCACAATGGTCAGCATGGAATGCATCCAAGAAGCCACATGAATGTGCTCTAGAAACTGACTGACCAGGTATGACCTTTACTCAAGGTAAAAGTGGTCAAGGGTATTAAGGAATTTGCTCTGAGGAACCACAGGAAGACAGCTCTACATATTCTAGGAGCTGGTAGGACTAGGTTCTGTCTTCTGAGTGTAATGTGTCTATTGAACAGAACAAGATGAGGCACAGCATCCTAGACTATTCTGTGTGCTCAGAAACACTGGCAAGGGGCATTGTCCAGGCTTTTCTCACAAGGGCATCAGTTGGGCACAAGTTAGCTCACTATTCTGGGAGTAAATTCAGTGATGCCCCACCACTTCCGAGAGATAGCCAGGGTCCCATTAACCTTCTCATTAATGGTCTTATAGTCTCCAGTGTTGGGCTGTACCCATGTTAGAAGCCACACTGCATTTATCCTCCATGTCAAAGACATCGTAATGTTGCCTTATCTGTCTTACCTGTTAGCGCAGTTTTCACCGTCCTGTAATGTAAAGAATATATATCCAGTATGTAAATGAGTGTTCTATAAACCTTTTGTATAGGCGTTTTCTCTGCTCTTTAAATATCAGCCTTATTCAGAGTATAATAAAAATTATGACCTTGGTAAGTCTAACGAAGCAGGTGTTTTGCTTTTGTATGTCTTTTGTGTGCATGTGTGTGCACCTGTGTGTGTTGGTGAGTGTGGGGTGCACACGTGCCTCCCATGTGTGGTGTGTAAAGATGAGAAGACAGCCTTGGTTGTTGGTCCTCCACTCCCACCCTGTTTAGAACAGTCTCTTCTTTTTTTGCCACACACTCCAGGCTGGTTGTTCTACAGACTTCCGGGGTTCTTCTTCCTCCACCTTGCCTCTGGCCATGGGAGCAGCGGGATCGTGGATGCATGCAACCGCACTAGCTTCGTATGGGTTCTTGGGAATTTGAAATCAAGTCCTCAAGCTCACGTGAAAAGTGCTTTTCCCCACTGAGCCATCTGCCTTCCTAAATGGTCACTTCTGTGCCCCAAGATATATGTTGAGTCTGTGCGTGCGTTGTGTGTGTGTGTGTGTGTGTGTGTACACATGTGTGTGACTGCGTGTGCACATACATGCATGCACTTCTGTATCTGCCTGCTGGTGTTTGTATTCGGGTTTTTGTTTTTTCCTTTTCTGGTGTCTGTTTTGTGGGCCACTGTGATCAACTACCTACTTACATGTTTTGCTTCTGAGAACATATTTTAGGATGGTTGTCCAAAGCCTTTGGGGAAATTATATTTATGTTGCTAGGGTATGGTGGCACACGCTTGCAATGCTGGCACTTGGGAGACGGGAAGAAAGATGGCTACAAGTCAAGGACACTCAGTGGTGCCCAGCAAGACCTTGTCACAAAAATTAACAGTGAAATGTGAAACACACCTGTAATTTTGGGACCCAGGAGGTTAACACAGGAGTTTGTTGAGGCAGGTGTAAGCTGTATAATGAACTCCAGGCTAGCCTGAGCTACAAAATGGGTGACAGCAGTGGGCTGGTCGGGTACCTCAGGTAAAAGCCTTGCTGCACAAACCAGGGTTCAGTTCCTGAGACCTAAAGTGCAAAGGAGAACCAACTCCTGAAGCTGTCTGCTGACCTCCTCACACATGTTCACACAGAACAGTAATAACACATCTTCAAAAAACTAATAGCGTGTGGAGGAGGAGGAGGAGGAGGATGCTGGGGTGTTGGCGATGCACTGCATTTACAGCCTAGCCACATGCAGGCTCCATGAAAGGACTTTTAAGCTGTGTCTGTCTGCAACAGCCCTGCAGAGCCCTTAGCTTTCTCGAACCTTCCTTAGACAGTGGATCTGCTGGCTTTCTGCTCCCTTGGGCTGACCTCATCCTTCTGAGTCACGGCCAAGGTCTACCGCTAACCTACTAGATCTAAACCTAAAAAGAAAGGCTGCTTCAGGCCCTGGCTGATCACGAGTAGATCATAAACACAGCTAGCAGCTTCTCTCTGGTCCACGCTTCTGTGTCCTTGGCCTCATTAAAAGTCCAGGGCTTCTAATGACATTCATCTCATACTTCCCACCCAGACTGCAGGAAGGTGGGCATGACATGACCAGATGTTTGTTTCAGAAATGAGCGCAGACAGGAGCAGGTTCAATCTCAACAGGAAGCAGCAGGGGATCCCTGCAGCCAGTCGCTGACTCTCTTAACCAGGGTCCCAACAGGGTGTGAATATGAGCAGCACAGATGCAAAGATCATTTACTGAATGTGACATCTAGGCACCCTGGGTGTTCATCACAATGGCTGGGCTTGCAGGATAAACATGCTATGTTTCTAAGTCCTTGGCTACGGAGGATCCAGTGACTGAGGTGAGGGCTTGGTAGACAGGAAGGAGTTGCAGTTCCTATCTCAGCACCTCCTGGGCTGGATGCCTCTGCCTACCCACTGGATCCTCAGTCTAGTGTGCAGTAGACACTCAGGACCCCCATGCTGAAGACGCAAAGCCTTCCTGTGTCTCATCCTAGAGGTTTGACCGCAAGAGAATTCTGATTGCCTTGGGAAAGAAATCTCATGAGATAGAATGGAGGCTTTCTGGGCAGGTCTCAGAAGATGAACTGGAGTTGCCCGAGTGGATGTGGGGCCCGGGAAATTACCAGACAGGATGTTTTATGTCACAGAAATTGGCCCTATCTGGACACATTGACTAACAGGTGTGTTGAGTTAGCTAACAAAAATGGATGAGCCACAAATAACATTAAAGTTACCAAAAATCAGAGCCTGGTCAGAGACGGTTAGACAGGATGGGGGCTCAATAAAGTGATACCCACCCGATGACCAAGATGTGAGACCCCACCCTAGAGGCTCCCAGATGCCTGGGAGATTCAGAGAGAGCCCCTCATTGAGAGCACTCACCTCACTAAAACACTTTTTCCCCCAGGCAGGGGAAATCACCACAGCAAATGCCACTCAAAGAAAGCCACTCCCTGCATGGGCCTCCCACCTCCAGATTCCCCTGTCCCTCAGCCAACCCGGGGTCGGGGTGGGGGGCAAGGATTCTAGAGAAACAGCAAATCAGCGGCGCTGGGAAGCTGGGCTGGTTGAACTGTTAGTGGAACCACAGCCCACAGAGCAGGCCCTCCTCGCCTGCTCACTCAGCATAACCACGGCACCATCTGCTGAAGTAAAAGACTCTGGAGACTCAGTCTGCTAGACTCCTGGGTAACAGGCAAAATGTCTGAACTACAATGGAATATTACCTGTCCTATCAGGAAATGCTCGACACAGCTGAGAAAGATTATGCCAACATCAAGATGCACCAGAGGCTAGATTTCAAAGTAGCCATCATAAAAATGCTCCAACAAACAAGTACAAATTCTCTTGAGAGGAAAACTTAGGAAAGGCCTACAAGAAACAGAAGCTACAAAGTTAGGGGTATGCTGATGGAAATTTAAAAGCAAACCTTCCTAGGAGGCTGGGATAATGGCTCGGTCAGTGAGACAGACATTTAGCATTTGTAATGCTAGCACTGGACAGAAAGACAGGAGATTACAGGACAGTGCTAGCTGGCCAGTCTGGACTACCTGGTGAGCTCCAGGCTATTAAGACCCTGTTTCAGAGGAGGTGGATGGGGAGGTTGTT
>CABHPQ010157323.1:15065-32824 GCA_902168405.1 Peromyscus aztecus | reverse complement strand
TAAGTAGCCGGGCAGTGGTGGTGCACGCCTTTAATCCCAGCACTCAGGAGGCAGAGGTAAGCAGATCTCTGAGTTCGAGGTCTCTGAGTTCGAGCCTGGTCTAAAGAGGAAATTCTGCCGAGTTTATCTGATAATCAAAGGGGTTTACTTTGGGTTAACTCGGTGCAGGGGTCCAGGAGGGGTGAGGCACAGTCCAACATGGTTTCTGGAGAACTCTGCCTTGATCCGCAGCACCAGCCTCCAGCCTCCAAAATCACTAGGTAGCCAAGAGAGCGAGCACATACGCATCCCAGGTCTTAAGGGGTCTCCCAAGGCCCCATCCGTTGGGGGGGCAGGTACCTAGCAGTTACCTGCTGCCTACTAGGGGTGGTGCTTTGGGGTAAAGCACAGACAACCACCCACACACTCGTCTCCAGAGGGAGTTCCAGGACAGGCCTGTCTCGGGGGGAAAAAAAAAAAAGTAAACCAGGTTTTTACTTAATTATTAAACTTTTATTTTTTTAAACTTTGCTTAATCTTTAAACTTGGTTGTAAATTATATTCTATGAACACTGTAATTTAAATAGCCTCGAGTCTAGTTCTAGTAGCATGGCTGTCCTCCCAGCACGTGGGAGGTGGGGGTAAGAGGGTCAGAAGTTCAGGTTCATCCTTGGCTTTGAGGCCAGCTTATGCTACATGAGACCCAGTCTAAGAAAAAAGTCACAAATTGCACACACACATATGTAATATATAATATATATATAGACATATCTCCATCCATCCATCCATCCATCCATCCCTCCCTCCCTCCCTCCCTCCCTCCCTAAGGGTGACTCTCCTCCTGGCAAAGCACTCAGGCTGTGTATTCTCCATCTTCCAAAGCCTCCATTTAAATCTAAAGTGTGTAGTCTCCCTTATCTTAATAAATTCACACTCACTGTGCTTCACTCAGACTCAACCTGGAATTGTTTTCTGAGACATGATTGAGGGTCTGGCTTTACCTGAATGGGAAGTCTCTGAGGGAGAAGCGGCTCCTCAGGCCAGCATCCCCCGTTTGGATTAATTTATGGACCAAGCTAGTCTCTTGTCGCCTGGTGGTAAGACACACCACACCCGGCTTCCTTTGACCATATTGTGTTCTTTTGTTGTTTCTTTGTGGTACTAGAGAGCAAATCCAGGGCTTTGTGAATGCTAGGCAAGTGCTTTACCGCTGAGCTACACACCTTGCCCTTAAATGAGCCTATTATGCAAATTCTGCAAAAGGAGAGGGTGAGGGTTTCCTGTGAGTGAACACCAGGGTTGTTCATTAATCTTGCTTTTTGCAAAAGTCTGTAGGACTCCTAGCTCTGTGGACCTAAAAGAAAACAGAAAACGGACATGGTAGTACATGCTTACACCCTGGCACTTAAGAGGCCGAGGCAGGGGACTGCTGAGTTTGAGGCAGCTTGGGCTGCACAGTGAGTTCCTGGCCAGGCTAATCTGAAAGTAAAACTGTGCCTCAAAAACATTTTAGCGAGGTGCAGTGGCACATGTCTTTAATCTCAGCACTGCAGAGGCAGAGGCAGGTGGATCTTTGTGAACGATGTGTTAGAATTCTGCCCTCACTCCAGCTACATGACCGTACATGCGCAGTTCAGGAGTTAAGCAAAGGTTCTTGCGTCTTACGTCATCAGTGTGTGCTGGTGACTACGTGCGCAGCATGGTCCCACAATCAGCACATGCATGGTGTAGCTCTGTAAGCCCTCTTCACTGGGAGCCCTTAAAAAGTTAGATGCAGACCCCACCCTCTCTGCTCTGCTCTCTCTCCCCCACCCCACTATGGTCATTGGGCCCGGACTTGCACCACTGCCCCACCAGGGGCACTGATAGGGCCTTGCCCAAAATGGTGCCTAAAGGGCCACTGGTCAGCTGATTGTCCTAATGCACCTAGTGGCATAGGAACGCCAGATCAGGACCACCCTCCAGCTGACTTTCTAGGCTTGGCTTTCAACGATGACTAACGCTGCCCGGGTCCTGCCCCCGGCCACTCCCATCTCATACAGGGAACCCAGGGTAGCAATAATAATATCTGGGCGACCCATCTCCTTCCTTCTGGACACCAGAGCTACCTATTCTGTCCTGAGAGAGTATTGGGGCCCTGCTTCTCCTTCTCATTTCCCTATTGTCGGGGTAGGGAGGACAACCTTACCCACCTCATCAGACTTAATTGTACTTTCAGGGTTGCTTGATGGGAAAAGATTTTCCAGCTAAGGTAAGAGCTTTCATTTCATAGCTCCCTCCATGTGCCTCCCTCCAGACCAGTCAGAAGTGCTTCTCCTCCTCATGCACAGGGACACAGACAGGGCCCTTCTCTCTGCCTTGCCCCTAATTCCAAAAGAATGGGTTCTCACCCCACAAGTTTTTCTCTTCCTGGTTCCCTCTCCTAATTAACTGCTCAGCTAATGGTTACAGGGCCACCACAGATCTGGAGTCCAGGGATCATCAAGTAAGAAACTGTAGCAGTTAAAAGGTATTTACACCCCTAGACCCAAAAGTGTCTGGGCTCTACAAAAACAAACTTTAATATAACCATCTGTTACTGTTAAATGCTCTCAACAATTGATCACCTGTCTCCTGGATGCTAAACTAGTAAAGGAAACAGGTGCCTTAAATAATCTGTCTCTGATAAAGCTTATCTCAGGTTAAAAAATTAAAAACATGCTCCAATCTCTCTGTCTCTCTCCTTAACGCTAACCAATACAAGCAGAGTACCAAACACTACAATGGTCATCAGCCCAAGACTTTAATTTTCTCATGACTGCTTCTTAATATGTTCAAAATTTTTGTAAGCTCCAGTAACCATCTTGAATCCATCTGGACAGGTTGGATCTGCTCCAGATAAGTGCAACCCAAATTCCTGGTCCTGAGACTCCCCTTCCCTCACCCTGGGACCTCACTGACAGTAAATTTTTATTTATTTATTTATTTATTTATTTATTTATTTATTTATTTATTTTTTGTTTTTCAAGACAAGGTTTCTCTGTATAGCTTTGTGCCTTTCCTGGATCTCACGCTATAGACCAGGCTGGCCTCGAACTCACAAAAATCCACCCTGCCTCTGCCTCCCGAATGCTGGGATTAAAGGCGTGTGCCACCACCGCCCGGCCTGGTAAATTTTTTTCTCTAAGCCTTTTTCTGTCTCACCAGCATCCTGTCAGACACCAAAGCAGCCAGAGTGCCAATCCAAGAGGGATGGACAGCTCCGAGGCAGCAGGACAGCCCACCATCCCAGGACGCCTGTCTACCTCAGAAGACCCCCTTCCCTACCCCCCCAGGAGCTGACCAACGCCCACCAAGTCAGCTGGAAGCGGTTTTTCTGGGAGAAATGATGCCCCTATTCCTACTCACTCACTTTTTTATAATAAGCAAAAAAGTCTGGAATGTTAGAATTCTGCCCTCACTCCAGCTACATGACCGCACATGCGCAGTTCAGGGGTTAAGCAAAGGGTCTTGCATCTTACGCCATCAGTGTGTGCTGGTGACTACGTGTGCGCGCACGGTGTGGTCATGCAATCAGCGCATGTGTGGTGTAGCTCCGTAAGCCCTCTTCACCAGGAGCCCTTAAAAAGCTGGATGATTGGCTGGAGAGATGGCTCAGAGGTTAAGAGCACTGACTGCTCTTCCAGAGGTCCTGAGTTCAATTCCCAGCAACCACATGGTGGCTCACAGCCATCTGTAATGAGATCTGGTGCCCTCTTCTGGCCTGCAGTCATATGTGCTGTATACATAATAAATAAATAATCTTTAAAAAAAAAAAAAAAAAAGCCAGATGCAAACCCCACCCTCTCTCTGCTCTACTCTCTCTCCCCCCACCATCTTCCCTCTCTCTGCACATGCTTCCCCCACCTTCTCTTGTCTCCCCACCCCCCTCCTAATAAAGCTCTGAAACTAATACTGGGTTCTGTCATGACCGTGGGTGTCTGGGTTCCACGAGGTAACCAGCACCGCCACCAGCTCCGCTTCTCATTCATTTCAATAAGGCTAACCAGAACTACACACTGAGACTTGGTCTCAAAAACAAACAAACAAACAAAAAACCCACAAACAAACAGGCAAAACACATTTTAAAGGGGGACCAGTGAGATGGCTCAGCAGTTAAAAGCGCTCGTCACGTGTCACCAAGCCTAACAACCTGAGCGTGATCTCTGGAACCCACAAGGTAGAAGGAGAGAATCAACTCTGATAACTCTGACTCCCACGAACATCCCTTCCCCTCAATGAATAAATGTTACAACAAAACAAAAACTTAAGAACCAATGAGACTGCCAGAGGTGGTGGCACATTCCTTTAATCCCAGCACTTGGGAGGCAGAGGCAGGTGGATCTCTCTGAGTTCGAGGCCAAGCCTGGTCTACAGAGTGAGGTTAGGACAGCCAAAGCCACATAGTGAGACCCTGTCTCAAAAAAAAAAAAAAAAAAAAAAAGAATCCAGGGAAATGGCTCTTTGGTAAAGAGCTCACTGCATAAGCCGGAGTCAGAGCATCCAACCCTGCCTCTCCTGAATCCTCTGTGAAGGTGAAGGAGACAGCTGAGTCCACACAGCTGTCCTCCGACCTCCATAATACACAGTCACACACACGCACACATTTTAAATCATAATTAACCTGTTAACCCCGTGTCTACCACTCCTTCTGACACTTCTGTTACCTGCTCTCTGGCCGGCCACCACGGCGAGCCGCTTCTTCCTGTGGCCTGGGGCTGGACAGCACTGGCTGGAGGGAAGGGGAGAGTGGCATATTGCTAGTGAGACTTGATACGCAGCTCCCTCAGGCAAGAAGCCAAAAGCTATGTCCTGGGAGAGAACTTATTTGTTTAACCCTTTGGGAGGCTTACAGCGCAGTGGAAATGATTGGGTTCCTGGGCCGTAAGACTGTTTGTGCCTCCATTGTCTCTGCCTTGGTCTTCAGCCCAGTCAAGGTCAGCCAAACTCCGCTGCCCCAGAACCCCACACATCTGTTCTTTTGGGGGGCCAGGGGGATGGTCTAGTTATCCCAGGCTGGCCTCAAACTTACTATGTGCCCAAGGATGACCTTGAGCTCCCCATCCTTCTGCCTTCACCCCTCCAGTGCTGGGGTAACAGCTATGCATTGCCACATCCACCCAGCTGGTGTGTCCGTTTGTCTGAGACATGAGCTCACTCTGTATCCCAGGCTGGCCTGGAACTTGAGATGTGGCCTCCAGCTTGGGACAATGATCCTGCCTTCGTGTCTTGAACACTAGGGTTTCAGGTGTGAGCCCCCATGCCTGGTTGAATGATAGTGTTTGGAACCAATAAAGTTTATAGTAGCTTACCTGACAGCAGTGGCTGATACAACCACTGAGATTTGTTTTTGTTTATTGAGACAGTGTCTCACCCTACAGCCCAGGATGGCCTTGAACTCAAGGTGCTCTTCCTGCATCCGTCTTCCAAATGCAGGGTGTTAATATTCTGATCTGCCCCACGTCCTGACGTAAAAGTCTCATTCTAAGGAAAAACTCCTCCCCTTCCTGTCTCTCTTCCGCTTTTCCTCCCACGAGGTGCGCACCCTCGACCTCTCTCTGTCTGTCTTCTCTCCTCTCTCTCTGTCTCACTCTTCCCTATCTTTCTCTTCATCTCTCTATTATAATAAACTCTCCAAGTGGAAGCAACGTCTGGGTTATGAATTACTGACCACCGCCGCTGCCATGCCCACATGGCATGCGTCTGCCCAGCCCTCCACTGCACCTGCCCAGCATGTTTCCCTGCATGCCCGGGGTACCCTCGGGGGTGTTCTCCCCCTGCCCCCCGCCCCCACACAATAATTCATAACACAGGGATTCCACGCACGTGCTAGTATACCTTCCTAAGACTGAGGTTTTCTTTCTTTCTTTCATTTTTCCCTCCCTCCTTTTCTTTTTCTTTCTTTCTTTCTTTTTTTTAGACAGGGTTTCTCTGTGTAGCCCTGACTATCCTGAAACTCACTCTGTAGACCAGGCTGGCCTCAAACTTAGCAGAGCTCTGATGGCTATTCAGCTCTCACAGTTAATAGAAACTTATTTTTAAAAATACAGCATAATGGCTCCTGCCTTTATTTATTTATCTTTTATTTATTTATTTATTGGTTTGTTTTTGTTTTTGTTTTTGTTTTTCGAGACAGGGTTTCCCTGTGTAGCTTTGCGCCTTTCCTGGAACTCACTTGGTAGCCCAAGCTGGCCTCGAACTCATAGAGATTCGCCTGGTTCTGCCTCCTGAGTGCTGGGATTAAAGGCGCACGCCACTACCGCCCAGCAAGAACTGATTTCTTTTTTTCTTTTCTTTTCTTTTTTTCAAGACAGGGTTTCTCTGTGTAGTTTTGGTGCCTGTCCTGGAGCTCGCTCCATGGACCAGGCTGGCCTCGAACTCACAGAGATCCACCTGGCTCTGCCTCCCCAGTGCTGGGATTAAAGGCTGCCCAGTGGCTCCTGCCTTTAAAGTGGAGTCAGGCAGGTTCCTTAACAGGGTAGAGGGCAGAGATGAAAAGTGCTGAGAGGAGCCAGGACTCCATTACAGGTACTTGCGATACTGAGAGCCAGGTGGCCAGCGTGCCCTTCAGTATATCAGATAGGCACCACAGTTAGCCATTTGTCCTGAGTGTCTTTGGGACCTGATAAGAGACCAAAACAGGAACATGAATGATACACCTTGTAAGTTAATGGGAGACCAAAAGAAGGAAAAACAGACCTTGCAGGTCAAAGGTTCTGTTTGCAGTGAAGACAGTTAAGAATAAGTTTCCGTTTGTCCTGTTGTTTGATCCATCTGCACTAAGGTGCTTGATCACATGCACGTGGGAGGTTCGTGGACAAGAGATATGTCCCTGATTGAGCTTAATCAGAAATACGTAGCTTTATGGGTGTACCTTTATAAGCCTCAGCAAAATGTGACTTGTGGCCGTTTCCTGGGAACCCTGAAGTGGACCTGGCCAGAGTCCATTATCCTGGCCAGCATTTAATTAAAGAGTCCGTTATCCTGGCCAACATTTAATTAAAGCTTGCTTCAAGTTTGGCTTAAAATTGTGGTAATGGTCTTATTCTCGCCCAGTGGGATTAAAACTGACAAATATGATTTCCAAAAAATAGGAGTTAGGGCAATGAGTGAGGAGGATGCTGGGAAAATGGACATTGTAGCCAGAGTGGAGACTGGGTGTCTCACTGTAGCGGAGCAGCTGGTCCTCATCTGACAGATTGAAGGTACCGGTTTGGAAGGAAGTGGAAGCCAAGGGCACCAGACATAAGCAGACCAAAGGTAAAGACAGAACTGGAGATGGAATGCAAGACCTGCCACGTGACAAACACCTGAGCCACCAGACTGGTCACATGACAAACACCTGAGCCACCAGACTGGTCACATGACAAACACCTGAGCCTGGGTAGACTGGTCTTGAGACTGGAAAGCTAAACACCAGATAAAAAGAAAAAGTTTCCAGTTGTAAGAACGTCCTGCCAACTGAAATTCGCTGTAAAAGCTACACCTGTGTGGAGACTCTGCAAACTGATTGGCATTCAAGGGTTGCATAGTTCAGAATGCAGCAGACCCAGAGCCTAAATTGTCTCAGGGTATCCTTCATCTCTTTAGTGGTCGTTTACTATCATTCCTGTATCGGACTTAACGTCCTTTAGACCAGCGGTTCTCAACCTTCCTAACACTGTGACCCTTTTAGTTCCTCATGCTGTGGTGGCCCCCAACCATAAAATTATTTCGTTGCTACTTCATAACTGTAATTTTGCCACTGTTATGAATTGTAATGTAAATATCTGATATGCAGGATGTCTGATATGCGACCTCTGTGAAAGAGTCATTTGACTTCAGAGGGGTCGAGACCCACAGGTTGAGAAATGCTGCTTTAGACTCTCAAGTGAAATCTTTGGATTGTATTCATTTAGCCCCGACCCGTAGTTCCCATGAATCTTAAAGCTAAAAATGCCATCTGATGATGCCTGAAACCTACAGAATTCTGTCCTCTTTGCTGTAACCCACACACCAGCTGCCCTCACTGGTGCATTTGGTAAATACATTTATTTATGAGTTTCTTTTCTTCTGTTACTGTGAAAAGGTCATGTAACTGAACCAAGGCAGGGTGGAACATGCTGGCCATCCCAGCACTTGGGAAGTAGAGGCCAGAGGACCAAGAGTTCAAGGCCGTACTTAGCTACATGGGGAGTTTGAGAACAGCATGGGCTGGAGACCTTGTCTCAAAAAAAAGAATACAATCCAACTAGGGATGGTGGTGCATGCCTTTAATCCTAGTACTCAAGAGGTAAAAGGTAGGTATCTCTGTGAGTTCGAGGCCAGCCAGAGCTGGCTCAAAAAATAACAATACAATCCTAGCAGGCCTAAAATTTGAGTGCTGCTGCTAAGTGTGGTGGTGCACGACTTTAGTCCCAGCACTTCGGGGGCAGAGGCAGGTGGATCTCTGTGAGTTCAAGGCCAGCCTGGTCTACAGAGTGAGTTCCAGGACAGCTAAGGCTATATAGAGCCTTAGCTATGTTTGACCCTTTCTCAAACAAAAACAGATTGACCAAGTGCCTGAGACCAGATAGGCCAGGGATCTAGGGGAAAACAAAATAGTACTAATATTCTGCTCAAGTCATAAAAAGACTCACAAATTCTGCTATACCCCTAGGTCAATCAGTGTCTTTCTCGGTCATCAGCAGAGAAGCCACAGTAGATGAGAACAATACAGAGACCCAGTGTTGAACAACGTGTAGAGAGTGGGTGACCTTGCAACACCCAGTTCTAAATAGGATGTCTCTAAATCCCTCCCTGCAAAGCTCAGTGGAAGAAACAGCAGAAGGATTGTAAGAGCCGGAAGGGATGGAGGGCACCAAGGAAACGAGGCCTTCTGAACACAGCAGCGCCGATGCACATATGAGCTCAGGGAAACTGAGGCAGCATGCACAGGCCCGGCAGGGGTCTGCCCCAGATGGGGTCCCAGGGCTGAGAAGGGAAGCGAACACAAGCCCACATCCTCCACTCAGAAGCTATCTCCAGTTAATAACCACTTGAAAATGAAAAATTAGTTTTCTGTAGCAGAGTCTTACAGGTTGTTCAAACTGTCCTTAAGGGCAGGCCTCATGGCCAGCAGTAGATGGGCAACACAAAATGAACTCAATGGCATCTTTGGAGGTTCTTTGTCCCATAATGTATTTTTCTGAACTTTTTTTTTTTTTGAGACAGGGTTCCTCTGTGTAGTCCCGGCTGTCCCAGAACTCACTGTGTAGACCAGGCTGACCTTGAACCTAGGAGGTTCTTTGTGTACATATTATGGCTTCTGGTTTTGTGTTTTCATGGGACTCCTGTATCTTCGAACATGTATCTCTGTGTTTGTCTTAGTTAGGGTTTCTATTGATGTGAAGAGACACCATGACCGCTGCAACTCCTTTTTTTTTTTTTTTTGTTTGGAGACAGGGTTTCTCTGTGTAGCTTTGGTGCCTGTCCTGGATCTCGCTCTGTAGACCAGGCTGGCCTCGAACTCACAGAGATCCACCTCTGCCTCCCGAAGTGCTGGGATCAAAGGCATGCACCACCACACCCAGTGGAAAAAAAATCTATTTTTCATAAAAAGACTAATAAAAAGCAAAAGCAAACAAAAAAGCTAAACTTTGAGTGCTGCTAGGAAGAAGCCTGGAAGTTCTCACGAAGCCTTGTCTTTCCGTCTTCCTTCCAATCTCAAGACACCCCATGGGCTTTTTACAGCAAAACCGCCTATCGCCTGCCTGCCTTCCCCAAACCAACCATCTCCTGTGGTCCTTCTAGATACGCTTGCAATGACACACTTCTCACGTTTGTTTGTTTATTACTTGTTTATTTGGGGGGCACATGAGTTTGAGGGTCAGAGGACAACTTCTGGGAGTTGGTTTCTTTTCTACCTTGCGGGTTTCAGGGATCACGCACAGGTTTTCAGGCTTGGTGGCAGTCACCTTTGACCCGCCGAACCAGCTTGCTCGCCCATAGTGGTGGCACACATTCCATGCCCATAGTTTATGTGGCTCAGTAGGCCAGATAATGTGTCTATCCTTTACCCCATGTTCTAACCTCCAACAACGGTGACTATATTACCTTTCATGGCAAACGACAATTAAGTCTGCAGATTGTAGATGTTAATATTCTGACCCACCCCTTGGCTCAGCCCTGCGTCCTGACATAAAAGTCTCTTAAGGAAAAGCTCCGCCCCTTTCTCTCTCTCTCTCTTTTTCCCTCTTTCTCTTTCTCTCTTCTCTCCCTCTTTCCTACCTTCTCTCCGTCTCTCTATTATAATAAACCATTTCCTCACGGATGGAGCATCTGAGTTGTGACTGTCCACCCGCCGCCCTGCCGCCCTCCCTGCATGGAGTGGGTTGCCCACCAGCCTGCTGCTGCATCAGCCCGGCATGCCAGCATGTTTCCCTGCACTCTTGAGATACCCTCAGGGTCCCCGTGTAATATATCATAACATTGGTGCTAGTGACTCCGCAGGGATCCTCCTGGCACACATCTCCTGCTTGCCATCAGTCTGAGACACTAGGAGCCCTGGAACCTTCAACACTCACACATCCAATACCAGCATAATCGGTAAGCCCTCCCCCCCCCCCCTTTTGGTAAGCCTCCCTTTTGGCCATTTTTCCACAACTGAGGATTCGCTCATTTGTCTCTCTCGATCATGGGGCTGGCACCACATGTTTTTCAGGCTGTAAGCCCCTTGGCCCCTGCCCCATGTGATGGCATATGGAGGCAGCCTGTGCCCTCCACGACCCCATAGCCTTTGTGATGATCGTCCATTGGCTATCTTGTGCGGTTCATTAGTCCTCGCTGACTCTCTGGGACGCTGGAGGTCAGTCTCGTTTTGCTCTCTGGTACCACATGTCTTTCGGGCTCTAAGCCCCTCGGGCCTGTGCCCTCCACGGTCCACAGCCTCTGTGATGACGGTCCATTGGTTATCTTGCGCCATTATACCTCACTGTGGAAAAATGCACACTACTCTATCCCAGCTCCTTCCCCATCACCAACTCCCCATAAGCAATTACATCATCACCTGTCGCCAGGTTCCTTTCCTCGACATGTAAAATTGCCTGTCAGGCAAAGCTCTCTCTCCTTGCCTCTAATTCCTATCCTTGTTTGTAATTCTACCTTTTAAACCTTTGCCCTCTGTCACTTAACTCCGTTGCCAGGACCTCCTGTTCCCCCCTCGGGACTTGGGTGTGCAGCCCTGAGCCCCACCCCACGGGCTGCTCCATCACTGCTCAGGGCCAAGCCCCTCCTCCCTCCTGCAGTTGGTCTTTACTGCTGCAGCTACCGGGGCTTGAGAGATGGCCGCGTTAACTTATTTCTGACTACCTTGTATGTATGTATGTATGTATGTATGTATGTATGTATGCATGTATGTATTCACTTACTACTTTTTTAATTAAGAAATTTTTTCATTCATTTTACACACCAATCAAAGATCCCCCTCTTCCCTCCTCCTGCCCCCCAGCCTCCCCCTCCCAACCTACCTCCCCTTTCCCCTACAAGAAGGCAAGGCCTCCCATGGGGAGGCACACTCAGTAGAGGCAAGTCCAAGCCCTTCTCCCTGCTTCAAGGCTGCACGAGGTGTCCCATCAGAGGTAGTGGGCTCCAAAAAGCCCGCTCATGCACCAGGGATGGATTCTGATCCTACGGGGGGGGGGGGGGGGGGGAGGCCAAGCAGACCAAGCTACACAACTGTCTGTCCATGCAGAGGGCCTAGTCCAGTCCGTGCAGGCTCCACAGACATTGATCCAACTTTCATGAGTTCCCACTAGGTTGGTTTGGTGGGCTCTGCAGGTTCCCCCATCATGATCCTGATGCACTTGCTCATAGAATCCCTCTTCTCTCTCTCCGACTGGACTTCTGGAGCTCTGCCTGGTGTTTGGCTGTGGATCTCTGCATCTGCTTCCATCAGTCATTGGAGAAAAGCTCTGTGATGACAGGGTATTCACCGATCTGATCACTGGGGTAAGCCAGTTCAGTTCAGGCACCCTCTCCACTGTTTCTAGTAGTCTAAGATGGTGGCCCTTTCCCTAAGATGGAGTCTGTATTGCCTTCACACACACCACTGGTCCAGGCTGGCCTGGGACTCACTACATAGGTGACCTGGACCTCGACTTTTTGACCTCCTGCTTCCACATCTTCAGCGCCGGGATTCCAGGCTGTTCCACACCACGCTGTGCCGGAGCACCCCAGGGCCCTGCCAGGCAGGCAGACTGAGCAACACCCCCAGTTCCAAGTTTGGAGAGCTTTGGCACAACCACAGCGGTTGTGATATACATGGCGCTCTAAACTGTGTGGAGCTCAAATTCTCTCCGATGCCCTTTTTTACTGACGCTATCTTGAGCTGGGTTTAGTTCAATTTGCAAAGATTCCTTTGTCATTAAACAGTACTCCTCATTAGAGAGACAGTTCAGATCTTCAGAAATAAAATAAATCTGTTGAACTCTACCCACTTCCTTTCAGTGGTTCCTCTCACAACCTGAAGACAGCTGGGTGTGGTGGCCACACATCTGTAATTCCAGCCCTCGGGAGGCTGAGGTCCAGCTTTTACCACCTTTCAAAAACAACTGGCAGACAACATCTACACTGTTCTTTCAAAACTTTTTTTCCTTTAAAAAAAGATTGAAAGCTCTAGCAAATTTACTTCCTGTTACTTAACCTTCAGAAAAGGGAAGTCGGAGCAACATTCCAATTACAAGTGCAGGACTCTCCCTGAACAAGTTAGCTACCCTCACAGATACGGCTTCCTCAATGATCTTAGAGGGTATCTACAAATGTATAGGGCACATAGCACTTCATAGATCTTCCCAAATCCTTTGAAGTTCACACAGTAGTTTAAAACCTTTCTCAGTTTTGGGGGCTGGTGGGATGGTGTCTTTTTGTTTGTTTGTTTGTTTTTGTTTTTTTTTTCGAGACAGGGTTTCTCGGTGTTGTTTTGGTGCCTGTCCTGGATCTCACTCTGTAGACCAGGCTGGCCTCGAACTCACAGAGATCTGCCTGGCTCTGCCTCCCGAGTGCTAGGACTAAAGGCGTGCGTCACCACCGCCTGGCAGGATGGTGTCTTAGTTAGGGTTTCTTTTGCTTTGTTTTGTTTCTTTGAGATAGGGTTTCTCTGTGTGACCCTCCCTGGTCATCCTGGAACTTACTCTGTAGACTAGGCTGGCTTTTAACTCAGAGATCTGACTGCCTCTTGATTAAAGTCATATGCCACCAACAGCCCTACCTTACTTAGTTAGGGTGACTATTGCTGTGATGAAACACCGTGACCAAAGCAACTTGGGGAGGAAAGGGTTTATTTGGCTTACACTTCCACATTGTAGCCCATCACTGAAGGGAGTCAGGACAGGAACTTAAACAGGGCAGGAACCTGGAGGCAGGAGATGATGCAGAGGCCATGGAGGGGTGAGTTTCCTGGCTTGCTCCCATGGCTTGCTCAGCCTGCTTTCTTATAGAACCCAAGACCACACCAGCCCAGGGATGATACCAACACATGGGCTGGGCCCTCCCTGACAAATCACTAATTAAGAAAAATTTTACAACTGGATCTTAAGAAGGCATTTTCTCAGCGAGGCTCCCTCCTCTCTGACGACTCTAGCGACTTCAGTTTGTGTCAAGTTGACATAAAGCCGGCCAGGACAAACTGCTCAGCAGTTGAGAGGATGGGCTGCTCTTGCAGAGGATCTGGGTTTGGTTCTCAGTATCCTCATGGTGGCTCACAACCATCCATGTATGACCGACCCCAGTTCCAGATCTGTCGTCCCCCTTTCTGGCCTTTAAAGGAACCAGGTAGCTGGGCAGTGGTGGTGCACACCTTTAATCCCAGCACTGGGGAGCAGAGCCAGATGGATCTCTGTGAGTTCGAGGCCAGCCTGGGCTACAAAGTGAGTTCCAGGAAAGGCGCAAAACTACACAGAGAAACCCTGTCTCGAAAAACCAAAAAATAAACAAATAAATAAATAAACAAACAAATAAATAAATAAAAGGAACCAGGTAGACACGTGGTACACATACACACAAGCAGGCAAATACACATGTAAAATACTATTTATTTATTTTACTTTATGTGTATGGATGTTTGCCTACATGTGTAGATGTACACCACATGTGTGCCTGTTGGATCCCCTGGAACTGGGGTTATGATGGTTGTGAGCCATCATGGGAGTACTGGGAATTGAACCCAGGTCCTCTATAAGAACAAGTACTTTTAACCACCGAACCATTTCTCCAATCCCCCACGCCAGTAAATAAATCTTTAAAACAGATAAACCACTCCCAGTTTGCTGGGGGATAAGGGGTGTCCTCTGACCCTGAAGTTTTGCCAGAATTCCACCCTGCAGTGAGTCTCCTTTCTTTTCCCCAACTCATCTCTTGTCCTGGTTAATTTTCTGTCAGCTTAACACCAGCTAGGGTCATCCTGGAGAGGGAACCTCAGTTGAGAAAACGCCTCCACCAGCTTGGCCTGTGAGCAAGTCTGTGGGGGGTATTTTCATGATTAATGATTGCCGTGGGAGGGCCCGGGCCCAGCCCATCATGGGTGGTGTCACCTCTGGGCAGGTGGTCCTGAGAGGTCTAAGAAAGGTAGCTGAAGCTGGGCAGCGGTGGTACACGCCTTTAATCCCAGCACTGGGGAGGCGGAGCCAGGTGGATCTCTGTGAGTTCGAGGCCAGCCTGCTCTACAGAATGTTCTGCCTGCATGTGTGCCTGCACTCCAGAAGAGGGCACCAGATCTCATCACAGATGGTTGTGAGCCACCATGTGGATGCTGGGAATTGAACTCAGGTCCTCTGGAAGAGCAGCCAGTGCTCTTAACTTCTGAGCCATCTCTCCAGCCCCCTCAATATCGTGTTTTTGAGTAGTTATTTGGGAGCGCTGCTGGGACAGGAAAACTGCCTACAGGGGTCCATTCTTCCTCATAGCATATTGCCTCCTCCTTTCAGGCTGCAACCTCTAGACCTCATTGGGCTGGGTCCTTCTCAGGGTCCCTGCTGGGCACACTTTGAAAAGGGCACCAGAGTGTCAGGGGCTGCACACTTGGAGGCTTGAGGGCAGAAAGTAGGCAAGTTCCCCACCTCCTCTTATTTTTAGTTCCTCAAATTCTTCTTCTTTGTTTTAAAATTAAAATATTTTATTTTATTTTTTGTTGTTGTTTCTTTTGTTTTGTTTTGTTTTTCAAGACAGAGTTTCTCTGTGTTGCCCTGGCTGTCCTGGGCATGTCCTAGCTCTGTAGACCAGGCTGGCCTCAGAGATCCGCCTGCCTCTGCCTCCCGAGTGCTGGGATTAAAGCCGCCGCCACCCAGCTTAAAAAAAAAAAGTTTTATTACATTATTTATTTATTTATTGGCGCATGTGTGGGCATGTGTGTGTCACAGCATACATGTGGAGGTTAGAGGTCTGCTTGTAGGAGTCAGTTCCTTACTTCCACCGAGTGGGTCCTAGGGATTGAACTCTGGTCATCAGTGTTAGCGGCATGTGAGCCTGCTGAGCCATCTTGTCGGCCCTTGTTCATTTTTTTGTTGTTGTTGTTGTTGTTGTTGTTTTTCTTTTTCGAGACAGGGTTTCTCTGTGTAGTTTTGCTCCTTTCCTGGAACTCGCTTTGGAGACCAGGTTGGCCTCGAACTCACAGAGATCCACCTGCCTCTGCCTCCCGAGTGCTGGGATTAAAGGCGTGCGCCACCACCGCCCGGCCCATGTTCATTTTTTTTTTTCCAGAGCTGAGGACTGAACCCAGGGCCTTGCGCTTGCTAGGTAAGTGCTCTACCACTGAGCTAAATCCCCAACCCCAAAAACTAATATTTTTTTCCATGTCCATTTTTTACAGAGCAGTTTAACTTTTTCTTTACTGGATCCCAGGCCATTGAGCTTATTTTCAGAGGACCTCATCTTTATAATCAATTGTAAAATATGTTCCTCAGTGTCTAAAGTTGTAATACTGGGGATAGTTGGAATTGTCTCACCCTGCTTCATGTACACCCTGAAGATGGCATTAATAAAGAGCTCCTAAAACAACAGCTCTTAAGTGAATATACTTTTATATGAAGAAAAAGTGACTTTTTCCAAGAAAATATATGGCCTTTTATTTGACACATAAGAGATATCGCTGTCCACTGTGGAATATAAGATAGTGTTTCTAAGCACTTTAAGAATTCAAAATAAAAAACACTTGACTCTGCAGACAGCTTCTGTAAATGTATGCATAGGGCAGAATGCCAGCAAGTTCCTGGAAGGCAACAGGATGTGAGCTTCGCATTAGGAAGCATATGTATTATTGGAGTCATCATATTCTCTGACCAAGGAGAAGTAAAAAGACACAGGCTCCGTTTGACATAGTTTCTTCTGCAATTCAAGGAGTGCTGACTGTGCCTGAGGGAGAAGAAAAGCATGTGGGTGTCCATGCCAACTATAAGCTACATTCTGATTTCAAATTTAAATTAGATGAAGGAAACAGTATCTTGGAATCAGATAGTACAGCAGGAGTTTCTGCTTCCATACTCTACATACATTCCTATATATTCTCAGCAGTGTTGTGATTAAATGAACTCATAGGAGGCTTTTGGTGTTGTCTTCCTTTCTTTTTTTTCAAGACAAGGTTTCTCTGTGTAGCCCTGGCTGTTCTGGAACTTGCTTTATAGACCAGGCTGGCCTCCAACTCAGAGAACAGCCTACCTCTGCCTCCCAAGTGCTGGGATTAAAGGTGTGCGCCACCACCGCCCGGCTTGTTTTTTGAGACAGGGTCTTACTATGTAACCCTGAACTGGAACTCCCTGTGTAGCTCGGACTCTCGAACTCACAAGACCCACCTACCTCTACCTCCCGAGTGCTGGAATTAAAGGTGGGTACCACCTGGCCGGCAATGTGTAGACTCTTAACTGGGTATAAGGTTAATAAAAAGTCTCTCTTGAGATTTCATAAACTATGGCATATGAAGAATGCGCTGATGATTGAAGTACCTGAGACAGGGGCCAGCAGGATGGCTCAGTAGGGAAAGGCACTTTCTGCCAAGTCTAAAGACCTGGGAGCCACATGGTGGAACTCAGAACCAATTCCTGTAAATTGTCCTGCACCCAACCCCTTCACACACACACACACACACACACACACACACACACAAACCCAAAAAACTGTTACTGAAATGAGTCAGAGACTAGCCTCTTTAAGCCTCAGATATTTCTCCCCCCCCCCCTTAGATAGGGTCTCTCTGTGTAGTTTTGGGTGTCTACTAGGCTGGCCTCGAACTCATGGAGACCAACCTGCCTCTGCCTCCCAAGTGCTGGGATTAAAGGCATGAGACACTATGCTGGGCTTTCTCTTATTTTAAGAAAGATTTTTTTTAAATTAGTGTATGTCTATGTCAATGTGTGCGTGTGAGTTCAGTGCCTGAAGAGATCGGAAAACAGTGTCAAATTCCCTAAAGCTAGAGGTAGAGGTAGTTGTGAGCTACTTAATGTAGGTGCTGGGAATTGCCTTTTTTTTTTTTTTTTAATTATGGTTTTTCAACACAGGGTTTCTCTGAGTAACTTTGGTGCCTGACCTGGATCTCACTCTGTAGACCAGGCTGACCTCAAACTCACAGATATCCTCCTGGCTCTGTCTCCCGAGTGCTGGGATTAAAGGTGTGCGCCGTCACCTTTAGGCCGTGAGCTAGTCTGCAAGAATAGAGTACTGTACTGATTTAGGGAGAGAAGGGTTTGGAGGAGCATTTGTTTAGCATGCAAAAGACCCTGGTTTATCCCCTATCTCCACCACAGAGGGAGAGAGAATAT
>CABHPQ010157322.1:27089-86775 GCA_902168405.1 Peromyscus aztecus | reverse complement strand
TGTGTGTGTGTGTGTGTGTGTGTGTGTGTGTGTGTGTGTGTGTGTGTTTGCATGTGCCTGTGTGTAGAGAACAGAGATATCAATTAGGCCTCTTCCTTAATCACTCTCTATAATAATTTTCTGAACAAAATCTCTTACAAAACCCAGAACTCATTCTTTACTTTGCTGGCCAGCATGCCCTAAGGATCTTTCTGTTTCCTTCTACCTACTCTTGGGCTAGGCATATGCCACTAACTGTGGTTTTACTTGGGTTCTGGGTATCAAGCTAGGGTCCTCATACATATGTAGCAAGTGTCTTACTGTGAAGGTCTCTACAAACACCAGGTCCTACAGAGTAAAAATCCACTTGAGGAAAGAAGGAAATTCAGTTCAACAAAACTCAGTAGCTGGTGTTTGTTCAAACTTCTAGAGTCTGACCCCAGGGAGTTTGTTTTAGGCAAATTTAAGTACAATACAATTTTGGAAATGTTTTTTGGTAAAAGATAATCCCATGTGCCCAAGAAGGCACAATTCAATCAAAGCTCTTCTGAAAGTACATGTCCCTTTTTCCATGAAGATGGCTTCTAGCAATAGGCTACATGTGTTATCTTAAGGACCTAGGGGAGGATCTGGTGTGGTTTCCTTCATACAGACAGCACAGAGGTCAGCAAGATATCAACCACCTCTGCTCCATTTGCAATGTAGCGTGACACTTCCCATAAAGATGGATTCTATTGACTGGGAAACAGTGCTCTAGATAAAGGTCTAGAGAAAATGACTGAGATAAGTGTAAGAGTCTGGGGAGTTAGGTATGGCCTGGCTCTAGAGTAGATGACAGAAGTCACCAGGCTATTAATCACACCTGTTCCCAGGCTTCTCGGTGGAACACAAGTTCTTTCTCTTCCCTTGAAATGAAGCCCGTGAATGTTTAATAGCACTAGTTTCCCTGGTACTTATCTGTGAGCATGGGGACCACAAGCCCTCTACATTTTACCAACTAAGCCATGGTCTCAGTCCTTATTTAAACATTTTGAAGAATGTAATTGAAAATGGTTCAGAAAATAACATTAAGTGTGTGAAAAAAACTGGCAACTCGCTTTTCTTCAATAAAGATGATAATCGGTCTTCTCTCTTGAAATTTTTAATAGATTTTTTTCAATAATGGGTATCAAATCTTGTGAAAACATTTTCCATGATTATGTAACAGTTTCCTCATACTATATTTTTATGTTGAAGTACCATGTCCATGATTGTGACTATTATCATATCTGATTTAATATTCTTTCTGATTCATTTTTCATCTTCTCTTCATCATTACATTAGAGATGATTTTCTTTTTAAAAACATGTATAAATATGTAATGAATTTAAATCTATTCCCTCTTCAATCCATTATTATTAGAAAATCATTTTGTGTTTTATTTGTCATGTTTCTGTGTTCATACTTTTACTTTGTCTATTTTGTTTTTCTGTGTTTCCTTGAATTTCTGTAAGAACCTTAAGATTATAACTCCAATATATGTCATCTTAGCATTTTTCACATCTATTTGTTTTCTTTATACATTTGACTTGATAGTTAACTGGTCTTTGATTTAACAAGGGACTTTATTTTTAGTGGTGAGAATTAAATCTAGAATCTTACATATTCTAAGCAAATGTTTGAACTGAATGAGCAATATGACAAATGAAATTTACATTCAAAAATTTGCATTGTGCTATAAGACTGTGTTACTTCTGAAGCTTTCTAACTGACATTTTCATGACACCACTCTAGTCTAGTAGTCAGGGCTGTATCATTTCACTGATAGGCTTCTCTAAGAAGCATCCATTCATACCTATAGCAGGCAAGTTCACAGTATTGCTGCAACAGCATGGGATTTCCAGCTCACCACATGGTCATTATAGGCATTATTAGAGATCTTAGAAGGAGTATTTACCACTGGATGATGTTGGTGAATGTCCTGATGCTCTACTTGGCTTCACTTGACAACATGCTGGTGGGAAATAGAAACAAATGCTTTATTATTTCTGGATTGCATGGAACTCCAGGTTGTCCATGAAGTCATATACCAGCTCCGGGAAGGGAAACTGGCTACTTCATAGTGAGGATGGAAGTCTTGAGTTTTCATCTGGCCTGTTCTGGCACTGGGTGTTTCAGTATACTCTACACTTGCATCAATGTCTAAGTGTTTCTGTCTCAGCTCTTGCTGTCATGAGTCAGGGAACAGTTTAGATACATTGGCACTTTGTGTTTTGCTAGGCTACTTTTTCTTTGTGTTTGGCTAGAGAGATGACGTAGCGAGTTTATTTTTCTGTTTTGAAATTATTTTTTCCTTTGCCTATCAATAAAGGCAGATCTAAATTGGCAGTTTCTCCAAGCTCATCTTAGCTATAAATGGTGAAAACATAACACACCAATCACCACCATGTTAATTTTGAGGTGGTATTTAGAAAGCAACAATTAGCCTGCTATGGTTGTATGCATGAAACTCTGTGGACAAAGATGAAGAGTGTTCATTCATGACACAGCAAAACTGACAAGTTTTTGTCAGTTTTTCTTTTTTTTTTCCCAATCCATATCACAAGAACGGATGGGCCTTGATTGATGGCTGCCCTTGAAATGGCTAGCATTACAGGAGAGGACGTTCTGTAATTGGCAATGACTTTTGCCCCAAAGGGAAGCACTCTATATAATGCAAGATCATTCAGTATAAAAGTATTACGGAAACACTGTTGGATCAGAGGGCAGCCACAGCTGTAGCAGATGTCCCTGAATTTGCATGTTTTGTTGCTGTGCTTTTATTTTTTTCCTCTTACCACAGAGCTTCCATGGTTGTATTTCTGGTACCACAGTACAAAGAAAGTTAATTTTTGTTCCCTCCCTTCTTTCATTCCTTCCTTCCTGTCTTAATCTTTCTCCTTTCCCCTCCCTTCTACCTCCTTCCCTTATCCTTCTCATTGTGATCCGATATTTAAGCCATATGGTACTGAGAATGTTAAAATTGCGGTCACAATCCTGTATTTGCTCAGTGAGTCATCTTAAGGCTGTGTGGGGTCTAGGGTCTTAACACACAACTTCATTAATGGTGCACTTTTGTCTCTACTCTTATTTTATTATTATTATTATTATTTTAGTATATCTGCTCCTTATTTCATTGATTGATATTTACAGGGCCATCTAGCAACTGTGTCAATATTATCTCTTTTACCCTGAAGTAACAAACTAAATACTAGTAGCCCGTGGCTGTTCATGATCGTGGAAAACAGAAAGTCTTTCCTTTGAGAATCATATTACTTTCTCTGTCTCTGATCCTGATGAATTTATTTGTTTTTCATTGTGTATGACATTTTAATTGTTATAAATTATAACTTGCATGTGTTTCAACAATGTTGTTGGTTGGAGTAGAATGTGTTAACATGGTAAAAAGTGGTATTTCAATACAATTTTGTTTTAACATGTTAATCAAGAACAAAATGCAGAGACTTCTTTTTTTTGGAAAATCTAAAATCATCTTCTCATTAGACATGATGATGCAATCATTGTAAACTGAGTGTAAAACTGTATCTAAATAAATATGCTGAGTAATTCCTTGTAACAAGAGGCTACTCAATGTGCTATTCAGTAGAATCCTTTCAAATGTTAAATAGTACCTTTAGGTTTCTTTATTGCTTATGATTTTACTTTTAGTATTTCTCTTTAAATAAAATGTTATTGCTTTATAATCATATATTAAATGTTAATACATAAACTGATATATGCTCATTAAGTTTCATGTGACCAATAGGATAATAAATGTAATGGTTAGTTCTTTGAAAGGCAAATACACATATACGCTCAAACACTCTTTACACACACACACACCCAACACACATAGCACAGAAGTTAGAGAGAAAGGAAACTCCTGTCTTCTGTGTAAAGTTATCTATTGTGTAATCTTATCTATTTAATTTAAAACTTCAAATTTTCTGTTTGTTATAAAATAAGCATACCAGGAAGATCACAAGTAATGACTAAGCATTTTTAGAACATAAATGATCTGATTATATACTTTCAAAAATATCTACCATGCTATAAGCATAGTAAAACAACAATAAACATATATTTATCACTGAAACCTATGACAGCAAAACACTCCCTGGCCCACACAAATCTTGTACTATTTTACTAAACAAAAGATAGCATAATATAGCATTCCTGTGTTTGGGATTTTTGTCTGTAGGTTACTCATTGATTTCCTTTTCCTTCCAAATTCATCAAATGTTCTTGATGTTAGTACCTGTGCCATAACATTTCTGTATAAATTATATGCAGTTATTGAGACAAAAAGCTATTTTGGTAGACAAAATTTTACTTCAATTCTTCTGTTTCAATGTCTCATATTTTGCAGCAGAATATGTTAATGTCAAATTTGTATATTAGGAACCTAAAAGAAGGCCTTTTGCATTGAAACATATAAGTAAATACTTGCAGTAGGATTTGGTGCCCATATCATCTGATATATATATATATATATATATATGTATATATATACATTTATATATATGTATATATAAATTCATTCCACAGAATCAGAGAAACTCTGACAAACATAACATCTCAGGATGTTTACTTTCCTTTCTTAGTGTCTGTTTAGGAGAAATTTCCAGAAAGAGAGCACAATATGTCTCTGAATGAGGGGTGATTTAAGAAATTAGTTGAACTTTTACATGAGTAGAAACACATCATGTAAAATATGATATCAAATCAAGCATCATAATCTATTTGCAAACATTATACCTGAAACTCTGAAACCATTCTCCATTTATGTATTATTTTCTCAGTCATGCAAAATTGAGGTCCTTAGAGGGGAAAAAAGGACAGACAAGGTTTAGATGAGACTGGCATCACTTTTGGCTAAAATGATTTGATTGCATATGCTTGTACATTTTGACAGGATTTATCTTCAGGTACATCAATATCGCTTGACAGCATGAAATTTTAAAACAATAAGAACTACAGACAAGCTGTTTATGTGCTGTACATACATATGCAGATCTGGGCTGGACAATGCTTTCAGGACCAGAAATCATGCAGACACTGTTCTGTTTTCTTATTTTCTTATAAACAAATATTAAAATAGTTCAATATTATGTGGAACAGCATTATCTATAAAATCTACGCACAGTTTTATAACTTTACTCTTCTTAGTCTAGGTGAAACTGTTTAACTTGGTGCCACAATTGCTGGCTTCTGTATTAACTAACAAATGGTATTTGTTATTACATAGGTACTTCATAGAAAACATCATCATTTGAGTGTGATTTTTGCAACTTTAGTTGCTTAAATGTGGTAGGTAAGTGTGACTAGTATTTAAAAAATCAGTTAAAACATATGCAACCATTTGTACATACAAAATAAATCATTAGTAAATAAAATACAACAATGTCAATTAAAATTTCTGTATCTATGTAATTATGCAAATAGAATCCAGATATATTAGTAAGTAAAAATCTAGACTCAAAATGTTAAATCTTAAAAACTGTTTCACATCTTTCCCACATGCTTTATTTATAGTGTAATTTCAGCTAGGGTAAAATGAGGCAGACAGAAGATGTTAAGCCTTTTGGGACAGACAATAGGGTTCTACAACTTGGAGCTTGCCTAAGCTTATGCACATGGGTTGGATTTTGAGTCTCCATAGTTATATACATGAGTATCTGACAAGGTATTCAAGGCAGTCAATTCAGTAGTGTTTTAAAGTCAAATTAGAATTATATTTTAGACACCATAAAACAGTATTAAAAGTCATAAAAGGAGATATTTGTAAAGACTAATTTTAAATAACTTGGACAGTACTTAGAGAACAGACACATGATCAAAGATTATTCTGTACATTTTTAATGAAGAAACTTTTTTAGAAGAAATTTAAATCAGTGAATCTTGAATCAAACAAATTCTTCTTCAGAGTATGGGTTTATCTTATTTAATTATTTGAAGAATGTAATTGACCAAAGACTGACTTCCTCCAAGAAAAAAAAAGCATTCTTTCAGGAAATTGCAGTTGGAATTAAACATCAATTCTTCCTATGTACCCCCCTCACAGCAGTATCACATTGACTTTTGATGTTGTTTGTTGTCTGTTTGTTTGTTAGATGTTGTTGGGGGTTTTGGTTTTGTTTTGTTTGGGGGAGAAGGAATTTGGAATACTTTGGGACTTTGGCCTAAGAAAGTAGTTAGACATTATAAGCCCTTGTACTGGGTGGTTTTGTGTGTCAACTTGACACAAGTTAGAGTCATCAGAGGAAGGAGCCTCCGCTAAGGAAATGCCTCCAAGAGATCCAGCTGTATGGCATTTTCTCACTAGTAATCAATGTGGCAGGGCCCACCCTATTGTGGGTGGTGGCATGCCTGGGCTGCTGGTCCTGGTTTCTATAAGAAAGTAGGCTGAACAATTCGGAGGAAGCAAGCCAGTAAGCAGGTCCCCTCCATGGCCTCTGCCTCAGCCTACCACCTGGTTTGAGTTCCTTCCTTCACTGTCCTGACTTCCTTCACTAATGAACAGTAATGCTGAAGTGTAAGCCGAATAAACCCTTTCCTCCCAAACTATCATTTTGATCATGATGTTTTGTCACAGCCATAGAAACCATAACTAAGACAGCCTTTAATGGATCACCATTCAGGTAGCTGAAAAATAAAAGCTGTCAATGAATGAAGATAAATATATTTTCATGAAGGAATAGATATTTATAACTTGTTTTGAATGGAAAAAATAGGACGTTTTTGAAGACTACTTGGGGAAACAAAAATGAATGTATTTGCAGTTATTTAGTTTTATATAGCAGTTGTAATGAAACTTATGAGGCGTGATAATATGAAATCATTAACCTTACAGAAATATTTGAAACAGAATTGTGCTGCTTGTTTTTCATTAAATTGATGCCAACCTAGACATCAAGAAGAAGGATTCTTAACTGAAATAAATATCTCCATAAAAAACTAGCCTGTAGGATAATTTGTGGGGTAAGTCTTGATTGATGATTGATGTGGGATGGCCCAACTTACTGTGGGTAGTACCTCACCTGGGCTAGTGCCCTTGGTGCTATAGAAAAGTGGGCTGGGTTAGCCATGAGAGGCAAGCAAGTAAGCGGCGTTCCTCTATGGACTGTGCAGCATTTCAGCTCCTGACTCCAGATGACTTCCCTGAACGATGGACTACAGGACTTAAGATATACTAAACCTGTTCTTCCTAATATTGCCTTTGCTCATACTATTTTATCACAGCAATTAAATACAGTAGAAATTAATATCAGGTTGTGAGGTACTGTTGTGACAGACCTGATCATGTGTTTGCCAAGGCTTGTAGTGGCATTGGATTTCAGGTTGGAAAAGCCATTGAATTCTCAGAAATTAATGGACTGTTCTTGTGAGAGCTTGGAAGATAAAGAGTGCTGAGAGAAATGCAAACAGAAGGGGTTTGACTGGTGAAACTTCAGTGGGAAGTGTGAGAGTCCCTTATAGATTCTACAAGGCCTGTTCAATATTTGGAATTAAGGATCTATGGTTCTGGTCAGGTGGGGCTGAAGAATTGGCTTTGATTAACAAGAAGTTAGAACCACTAAAGTAAAACCTCTGTTTTGTTTGGACAATTAGTGCCAATTAGCTGCAGAAGAGAAATGACTGAGCAGCATCATTAAGGTGAAATCTTCTGGGGAGTGTTTGCACAGAGTCAGGACACAGATGCTGTGGTCGAGACATGGTCAAGGTTGCATCTTGTGCTGGCATCTGAACTTATTAATGTGTAAGAGTTCCCCTGATTTTGAAAGCATTAAAGGCTCATGGAAAGAACCTGAAGCTTGGCACAGTGAGCGGACAGAAGAGACAATTGTTTAAAATGTAGCATCATTTGCAGTAGAAGCCCTGGGACTGAAGGAGCTATTGAGATAGAATCTTGGAACCAGGTGGCAGAATCAGAGGAGGCTATTGCTGAAGGTGCACACCAGATATGTCAGAGGCCCCAACATTTTGGAGACGCCAGTCTCATTGGAAGACCACCCAAGCACAGCAGCAGCCATGCATCAAAGTCAACTTTCACTTTTATTTGGTGCTATATATGTGTTGTATGGCAAAGCCTGAAAGAGATGTTCAAGATCATTGTAGTTGAGAGGACTGTGAGTCTTAGACATTGGACATAAGTTCTTTACACTGTCCAAGTTTGTTTTTGCTGTGTTTTGATTGTGACTACACTCCTATTCTCTCTTTGAATAAGAAAGTATGTGACTTATTGGCATTTTAGAGAGAATTGGGATTTTTTAGATATTTTGGTATTTTAGAGAGGTTTAAACTTTTAAGAGATGGTGGACATTTTAAAGACACTGACTTTTTCTTTAAATGTTTGACTATTTAAAGACAGTAGGACTTCTAAAAGTTCAAATGTTTTATATTGTGGTATTGATAATGTAAGATCTTGGGAATAAGCAAGAAAATAAAGTTTGTGACTTAATAAAGGATTATTTCAGTGTCAAGCTGAGAAACTGTCATTTGTGTTAGTAATTTTCTGTCACCTTGACACAAACCTAGACACTTTGCTGTTCTTTTTTTGCTTTTTGAGATGGGGTTTCTCTGTCTAACAGTCCTGGTTGTCCTGGAACTCTGTCTGTGGACTAGGCTGGCCTCGAAGTCACAGAGATCTGCCTGCCTATGCCTCCCTAGTGCTGGGACTAAAGGCTGGGATCTTAATTGAGAAAATATCTCCACCAGATCATCCTGTAGCAAATCTGTTGAGTATTCTCTTGTTTAATATTGTGTGCTGGCAGTTTCATCCCTGAGCATGAAATTTTGGGTTGTATAAGAAAGCAGACTGAGCAAGCCAGTAACCAGCATTCCTTTATAATCTGTGCTCTAGTTGCTGATTCCATGCTCTTGCCTTGTGTTTCTACCCTGACTCCCCTGCATAATGGAATACACACTGTAACAGGAAAGAAACACTTTCCTCCCAAAGCTGCTTTTGGTCTCAGTGTTTCATAACAGCATTAGAAACTCACACCAAGGCAAGAATTAACAAGCTCACTCACATGCAAAGAAAGAATGGATTATCTGGATCTAAGAGTGTGTAAATATCAAGGAAGGCATTAAAACAGCATCACTGCTTCCTGTGGAGGCACAGGAAAGGCCATCGAAAGGGAATTAAAATAAGATATATTCCAGGAGCCAAAGGAGGATTATAAGGAATGTGTGGTCAGTAATCTCAAGTACTACTAAACTTTCTTAAAGGATAAATGAAAAAAAATCACTGTACTTAATAATTAAAATGGAGAAGATGAATCTCAAGGCAACGGAAATTCTATTTCTTCCCTATGACCTGTTTTCAGAGTTAGTAATGGCAAGATGTTATTGAACTTAATTTTCCAAAGAAATGGAGAAAAATAAATAGAGGATGATTAGAGGAAAAAAGATGGAAAATTTTCTGATTTTCTATGATATTGTCCTTACATCTAGGAAAAGGTGTCATCTTATTAAGTACAAAATACAAAATGAAGAATGTAGTGATTCAAGAGGTATTTCATATTTCATTTTCTTATGTCTATATCCTTTTCATTAGAATTTGTGTGAAGGCAAACTTCTTGATTTTGTAGAGGCATCCTGCTGGTGTGGCTTCCCTATGAATTCATACAGCAGTAACTAATTAAACTAAATAAAACTTTGTTATATGTCCACGCAGACAGCTAAATCACATACAGTTGTAAACTATTACATAGTGATTATACTTGTTAAGCAACTGTACTACTAATCATAATATATTTACATGTATATAAATATATATAAAGTCATCACATAAGCCAATACATACATGAAAATTCTAATATATATGTGTAAAACTCTAAAATACATGTAAATTATTTTTATACTATTCTTTAATCACTAAATATAAACTTTTTAATGATTTATGATAAAATATAATTAAAACTTCTATATTCCTCTTATTCATATTTTTAAATCTTTAGTTCAAAATATGTTGGTTTTTTTCGTAAATTCTGAAAATACTAACGAATATGCTTGGTCTTATGTACATGGAATAACCTTGTGCTGACAGCCTAATAATAGTGAAGAAAGGCTTTTAAAATAATATCAATTTTCCATAAACCGTCACGCATAGTGCATGATAATCAGGTGCACTACAAAATCAATTTTTGATGTAATCATTTCTGTTTTCTTTCATACCTTTTAAAAAATGATGCATCATCAAAACATTTTGTTTTCTGATGAGTTTCAAAAAGAGAAGAAGCAAAAAAAACTTGCTTGACCTTCTCTAGAATTGGCTGAAGCTTTTGTGCCTTTCATTTGGGTCTCCATTAGCGGAAAGTGGTTTTAGTCAGCTGTACTCAAGCATTTCAGTCAATCACCAGCTTTTATCTTGTTGTTATTATCATAAAGGACCATTTCTTTCCTAAAATGGTCAATTAAGTTCATGGAAATAAATGGTGAGGAATACAGAACTTGTTAGCTGTACTGTAAGTACTACACTGGTTTGCGGGAAAAACATTTCAGAGAATTTCTTAATGAATTGAAATAGCTTTCAGCCCATGAGATGGTTGTTCCCATTTCTTTTCTCCCCAGACACAGTTCACAGTTAACAACACAGTAATTGAGTATTTGAAAGCTCTTAAAATGTCCACCTTCTCCTTAAAGATGAGTCCTGTTTTTTGGATTAACTACTCCATTTGTTTCCATTTGTATGAAGTGCATTTCAAAAATCATTTGTAGTAGGTTTTACTTAAAAAGCACCAGAGAGAAAGTTTCATTTCTATTCAAGAAAAAATGTGACAAAAAGATTCAGCATCTGAAGTAAAATCATCAAGTAGGATATACCATTAGTACTAAGAACCATTACAATGCACAGAATACATGAAAATGTAAGCAGTTATGGCCAGTGAAGGCCTGATTTGTGAGTGACATGACACTTTAGATGCTTCCCAACAATAATGCAGGCTTCAGTTGCCCTAACTTTTTTTCCTTAAGTCAAATGAAAAGTACTTGTTTTTAGTTATCCTGAAGGTCCAGAATATATTCTAATGTTATCTGATAGGCAAGACTAAGCTAAATATTTCTATATGGCATCATCTTGTACTGCCCAAAAAATGTACTCTAGAAATGTGAGATTTAGGTAGTGCTTTCTAAATTAAACATAGTACTGAATGGTTATAATTAAAATTTTTAAAGGGAAATAACATGTATTTCAAGGATTGCTTCTATTTTTTATGCAAAAATCCTTTTTGTAGATAATATGAAAGCTAATATAATATTTCTTAGTTAACATAATTACTTAATATAATGTTAAAGGTAATTAGAGATCAAAATAGTTTGATTTCCCACTTTGCATCTGAAAGCATAAATTAGAAGCTTGATCAATCTGTTTGAAAATTGGTCTCTATGAAGAGTTGGATAGGCCATAGTACACAAATTTCCTACCAAACAACAGTCTAAATATTCCTGAGAATATTTAGATACTATCTGTGGTTAATATTCAAATCAGTACAAAAGGACAGTATTCTCTACAATGTGTATAAGCATCATCCCACTATTTAAAGGTGTCAATAGATCAAACTCACTTTCACTGTGAAAAAAAAAATATCTCCCTTAAAATTCAAGCAGCACCATCAGCTTTTGTTGCTAGAGATCCAACATTTTGGCCTGTACCACAAACTATTGAGTGACCCCTGCAATATAGTGCATGAGTCAGCTCTGTATATGAGTGTATTGTGGAAATACTGATTATCCTGATTTAATTATTTATCATTGCCATTATTCAAAGAAATGTCACCCTTGCTTTGTTTTATGTCTCCGGCACAAATCTCTGTGTATTTATTTTTCAGTGAGCTGGCTTCAGAGACTTTCTTCTGGTTTGAAGTGGATGCTTCCAAGCAAACTGTGGTAGTATTGCTATGAGTTTTAGAGAAAAGGAAAATAAAGCAACTTCAGTTTCCCAAGGCACTGGGCTGGGTGTGACTTTAGCAGAGCCTTCATTCTAAGAAGCACTAATTCTCAAACATCTCCCCTTCCCATGTCTCTCAGGTCAAATGGACTTGCCCTTCCTTTCTGTATGTATATGTTTTTCTGCTGGTTTCAAACACTGTCTCTCCATCTTGCTTTTGTTAGTCCTGCCTGTTTTGCAATGAGGGCTTTCTCATTCGATTTGGATTAGCAACATACTTGGGTCTCTCTAAATCTCTGTAAGATATTGAGCCTCCATGTGTGCCCCCAGCCACCTTATGCTGTTTCTATTTTCTGGAAGGTTGAAAATTTTTCCTTTTCTGTTTTCTTTTATTGAAAGTATTTTTATTTTTATTTTTTTGCATTTGTCATGAAAATTTAACTGAAATGCAAGCAGATTGCAAAATTTGATGCCACTCAAAAAACAGAAAAAAAATCTTTATAGCAAAAATAGTATGAATAAAATGACATTTTCTCCCCCCCCCCAATAACTCTGAAATTTTATTTGTCTCAGCTTCTTTTTTTAACACCGAATGCCATTTATTGAAGGAGGGAGGAGGTATTAAATACAGGTTTACAGCACAATGGGAGAACCCCAGAGGGCAGAAGTTCAGTCTTGCATCTAAGCTGTTAATGCCAATTATTCAGGGTACACAGACAAGGAACTTCCCTTAAGCATTCAGGAGGGTGGAACCCGGCAGGGAATTAGCATAGGGAGGATATCAAGGTCAAGGTCAGCAAGCAAGGCAACAGTTACCCAAAATGCCTGCCCAGGCCACACAGGCACTGTCTTTGGTTGGTGAGTGTCCCCCAGGTATTACCCAACTCTGAATATTCATTATCATACAGGTTCAGTCATATGTGAGCTGCAGAGTTAACTACTGCCAAAGATCTCAAAGTGGCACTGGGCTTACAATCTGTGTGTTTGACACAGAAAAGACCAACAGAAGTCTTTTTTTATTTTTATTTCATGCAATGTATTCTGACTGTGGTTTCCTTTCCCACAAATTCTGTGAGATCTCCCTTCCCTTTAATGTTTCACTTTTATAAAAGTCTAAGACAAAGCTATGGGTTTTGATTATATGAAACAACCAAACTGGTCTCATTAAATATCCGGATGTTAACATGTTTTAAAAATAGTTTATAAGTGAGAGACATTGTAAATGAACATTGCTCAAGTCAAAAGTAGCTAATAAATAAGTATATTTGATTAATGTGAGAATTTTTTTTAAGTCTCTCTATCTGGGTCTTCAGTACTAAATACTTGATTCTCCCTCTTACACTGGACTCACTCAGCCTCAATCTGTGAGGAAAACATTGTTGCTTTGCCTTCTCTACTTACTTTCTGGGATAAAAGACTGATTCTTAGAAGCAGGGATGAATTCTCCCTGTTGACAGTGAATGAGATTTGATTGACACTCTGAAAAGTCTAATGCTTTTACTGAACCAGGACAATAAAATTAAAAAAAAAAAAAAAAACTTATGCTGTCATAAGGATAAAAAGCTTTTAAAACTTCCCATTATCCATCTGATAAAATGGGATTTCTAGGACAACAGAAAAACTAATACACCTTTTGACTGTGTTTTTTGTCATTCTTCATTATTTTTCATTATGCAGACCATATTTATGTCTTGACTTGTTTTCTCATTGTTGTCCAATATGTTTCATCCATTCTACAATGACATATTTTACAACTAAAAAGTTCAAAGTCTGTATAGTGGATTTTCCCATAAAAGTTTAAATGTGTGTTGAACTATCAAGACTTCTACACTGTTTCTACTTTCTTTTAGTCAAGGACATCTCTGTGAGCACACTCAGCGAGAATGGTTCTCCTGTAGTCCCAGTTATAATGAATTACAAATTATATTTATAGCCCTTAATATTTCCTTGAAAAAAAAAGTGCTTGGTTGTTTCTTTCTGGCAATGCCTAGCATGGAGTTGGCTATGTAAATTATGTTCTAATGGTTTTTAAACAATGAACAAATACACAAAATTACATGTACTTGCAGAAATTCTTACAAGAAAATTAACAGATACAAAGTAACAAAGAGCATGAAAAGCAAAACAAGTAATAAGATAAAATGATATTTAAATTAAAGTTTTTCAAACTGTGGGGAACTGACAATCTTTTTTCAAAAGGAACATCAATATTTCTTGAGAATAAAAATCAAAAAAAGAATAATGATGGGTTTATGCTATGAAGTATTAAGAACTGGGTCTTTAATTCTAGAAAATGTACACAAAGGTAAAGTAATGTAAATTGGAGGTGTTTCTAATAACAAAGGGAGATTCAATGAATATAGTACATTTATTGTCATTAACTTGTCCGTTGTTGGTAGGTTTTCTGAAACTTAAGTGGTATAAATGGAACAAAAATATATTCAAACCAATGGCTAAGGGGCCCCCAACTGGATCAGGCCCTCTGAATGGGTGAGACAGTTGATTGGCTTGATCTGTTTGGAAGGCAGATCAAGGTCTTTCTGTGGGTTGGTCTTTCTGTATGCTGTGAATATGTGTTGCTACATTGGTAAACAAAGAAGCTGCTTTGGCCTATGGCAAGGCAGATTATAGCCAGGCAGGAAATCCAAGCAAAGATATAGGGAGAAGTAAGACAAAGTCAAGAAAGATTCTACTGGCCACTCAGGGAGCAAGATTTGTACTAGAAAACAGGTAAAGCCATGAGACACATGGCAATACACAGATTATAGAAATGAGTTAATTTAAGATAAAAGAGGTAGTTAGCAATAAACCTAAACCATGAGACCAAACAGTTTGTAATTAATATTAAGCCTCTGAATGATTATTTTATAATATTTATTTTTTCATTCTATAGGAGATAATATTTAAATATCATTTTTGATATACTAGTCTGTGAATACTTATATTTTTCCACCATAAATATTAAGGCAAACACTCTGAATATATCTCATGTTTTTAACTTAAAATGGTCTCAGAAAACTTACATATTCATATTGGGGATGCTTGGACACTAACAAATAATATAACCTTTCCATTAGCTTGCAATTCCAAAATTTTTCTACAATAAAAGTATCTATTTATTAAGGATCTACCTGACTTCAAACAGGTAAACTCTTCTTTTTGATTATTTTATTTTATTTTGAATTTATTTTATGTTATTTTACAATATAATTTAATTTTACATATCAGCCATGGATTCCCTTGTTCTCTCTCCTCCCGCCCCGCTCCCCTTCCCCCTAGCCCACCCCCCATTCCTATCTCCTCCAGGGCAAAGACTCCCCCAAGGATTGAGATCAACCTGGTGGACTCAGTCCAGGCAGATCTAGTCCCCTCCTCCCAGGCTGAGCCAAGGGTTTCTGCTAAGCCCCAGGTTTCAGACAGACAAATCATGCACTGAGCACAGGACCCGGTCCCACTGCCTGGATGCCTTCCAAACAGATCAAGCCAATCAACTGTCTCACCCATTCAGAGGGTATATCCAGTTGGGGGCCCCTTAGCCATTGGTTCATAGTTCATGTGTTTCCATTCGTTTGGCTATTTGTCCCTGTGCTTTATCCAACCTTGGTCTCAACAATTCTCGCTCATATAAACCCTCCTCTTTCTCGCCAATTGGACCTCCAGAGCTCCACCCGGGGCCTGGTGGTGGATCTCTGCATCCAGTTCCCTCAGTCATTGGATGGGGTTTCTAGCAGGACAATTAGGGTGTTTGGCCATCCCATCACCAGAGTGGGTCAGTTCGGGCTGTCTCTCGACCATTGCCAGCAGCAGTCTATTGTGGGAGTATCTTTGTGGATTTCTGTGGGCCTCTTTAGCACTTTGCTTCTTCCTATTCTCATGTGGTCTTCATTTACCATGAACATTCCTTGTTTTCCCTCTCTGTTCTTGATCCAGTTGTGATCTCCTGCTCCGCCAAGCTCTCTTTCCCTCGACCCTCGCCCTTCATTACCCCCACTCATGTCCAGACTATTCATGTAGATCTCATCCATTTCTCTGTCATTGGGCGATCCCCGTGCCCTGGACTTCCCTTTTGATTATTTTAAAGCCAATTCTTTTTATATTCATCAAAGGGAAATATTTATGTGATTAATATAATCAAAATTCAACGGTGTAAAGAGAATGCAAGGCCCTTGACCTTGAGTGTTCAGTAATTCTCTCCAATATCTTCCTCTTTTCTTCTCATCCTGCATTGGGTCCCTTCATTCTCCTTTTCCTTTCTTAGTGACATTTAAGAAAATGGGTGGTAAAGTATTTTATAAACTAATAATATATGTGCTTTGAATTTAATTCTATATAAACTTGTGAAATATAGCACAAACTAATTGATATATCAATCAATTAAAATAGTTTAACTACAATGATAGACAAAATGCCTCATATAAATCTTTACATAGCTAAACACAGATGCTTATCCAGTAGCTAACCATAATGCTATTTATTGGAGTTTTCTTAGGCTATTTCTGTGCCTGAACAAAATAAGAAAGGAAAAAAAAAACATAGATTAAGCTAGGGTTTTGTATTCTCATTATGTTAGAAGCAGATGGCCTGAATCCACAGAGATTCAAACGGAAAATAAAAGTTTACAAAATTGCATATTTCTGAAGATTTCATGATCATCTTTTCAATTCCCCAATGTTTCCAGTAATTTCTCAGCATTTATCATAAATAGAGAAAAAGCAATTCAATGTGCTACATTAAATTTAGACTTGGATTTCAAAATGTCTTCATTACCCGCATTTAGGTAATTAGCTTGAGAATGTCTACACATTAGCAAAGAAGACAGATAGCAAGTCAATGTCATTCAAAAGCCTGTTGTATTTATGCTTCATAGGTATACCTACATAATTAAAAAATAATAGCTGTTTTAATTTTATATTGTTTTAGCTGTTCCTTGTGCAAATATTTTAAAATAAATACAATGGCTATGTTCATCCAAACTTTTACAATCTTTCCTTGCCAAGTTTGTGACCCTCCACTACTTTTAATAACTTACTCTCAGTAGAATTATTATTTAAAGTCAGGAGAAATACAAGTGAATTATTTCTTCTTTCTCTTCAGTAAACAATGGTAATTATTCAGTCTTTGTTTTAATATACTTTTAAAATCTTAGTGTACTCATATCGAGTTTCTAGCTGTTATTATAAAATCTGTCTCATACAAAAAACAATTGACCATTTCTAACAATAATTTTAAAAATATATTAGTTATCATATTTATGACTGCTCAATTCTTTTTTTCTCCATTTTGCTTTTCAAACCAAATAAGTTTTAATGTGATCTTGTCTGTGTTCAAAACACCTTTCTTTTCTAACTTACCTTTCTAGATTCTTTACCTAACATTTCATGAAGGACTTAGAACTAAGATAAATGAGGTACCTACATAAGAAATTGCAAGAACAATTAGCAACATATAAAATATAAATATGCTCATAAATACATTAAAGTAGAGCATTTAGCTGAAGTAGGTCACCAAAAAGTTTTGACACTTGAAAATGAATGAGAATTATAAAGTTAAACACTTGGAGTGGTATGAAATAATACTTTGAAAGGATAACATAATGAAAAGTTTTATTTTTTAACTGGAAGTTGTCTTCATTACAATACATTCTCTAAACACTGAAGTCTAACCACTATTCTTACTAGCTTCATACCAGTTATAAGCATTACATTTACCTAATGCTTAAATCCCATAGCCTCATGAACTTAACTTGAGAAATTTTGCATTGCTCTACATTTATTCCTTTGCAATGATTACTTATTTTGCATATGTGTTGTGTTTTTCTTTCAGAATGAAAACATACATTTTTTTCTTTCAATATGGGAATCTCTCACTTATATTTCTAAACCCAAGCTGTCATATTTCGCTTAATAATTAGTTTATTCTTTCACTTTCCCCAATCTCATACTTGCTTTATAATTTTATTCCTTCTTTATATTAACTCAAAAAGATGGTCTATATTTAATTTTGAAAATTCATTGCCTTGTTATCACATCTGCAGTAATTATCTCAAGATATATGTTAGCATAGTTCTTTCACTAAGATCATATTTAAAAGTTTGTAAGGTACAATTACAAAACCTTACTGTCCCAAGTGAACACATGCTGTCTACTTTACAATACTAGGAACAATTCTAACACTATCTATCATTCTATTTATTTATTCTATTTATTTTATTTATTCTATTTATTTTATTTATTCTATTTATTTATTCATTCAATTTATTCTATTGTTGTAAAGAGATACCATGACCAAGGCACTTCTTACCAAAGAATGTATTTAATTGGGAACTAGCTTAAAGTTTCAGAGGGTTAGTCCATGATCATCATGGCAGGAAGCACAAAGGTGTAAATTGAGGCTTTTCTCTGTCTTCTCCCTACCCTAGTCCTGCAGCTGTTTCAAAATAATCACTCAGAGGCTTATATTAATTATAAATATTTGGCCGATGGCTCTGGCTCAGGCTTATTACTCACTAGCTCTTACAATTAACCCATATTTTTATATCGACTTCGCCACATGGTTCGTGGCTTGTTACCTCATTTTCTACAATTATCACTTCCTCAGTGGCTGACTCGTGTCTGCCCTGACTCTGCCCTTCTTCATCTCCAATTTGATTGTACCGCCTAACCTTATTCCGCCTGGCTGTTGGCCAAAACAGCTTTATTTATAAACCAATGAGAGCAACACATATTCACAGCCTACAAAAAGACCATACCAAAACACAAAGGCATAGTACTCGAGCAGTTGCTGGGAGCTCTATATCCTGATTTATAGGCAGCAGGCAGAGAGAAACTAAACTGACCACTGGCTTTTAATACCTCAAAACCCACGCCAGCCCCAGTGACACTGTCCTCCAACACACCTCCTAATCCTTTCCAAAAACTTACACTAATTGGTGATTAAGCATTGAAGCATATGTGCCTGTGGTAGTCATTCTCATTAAAATCATTCTGTGTACAATGTTATGTTGCTATTTCCTTCAACTGAAAAAAAATTCCTTCCTAGAAGAAATAGCAGCACAACTCTATACAGAAATACTATTTTAAACAGGGTTTTCAGAGGCTCTACATTTAGTGGTTGATAGATTTTTCCAAGGCATTAGATTTTGTGAAGGAATTGAATGAATGAATATGGTCAATGAATTCAATGAATAACTTTGGTGAATTGAATGAATGACTTGGAAGCTAATAAAATTTAGAAGTCTCTAGAGTTTCAGACACTACACGATTCAAAAGGCACCTAAGCAAGGTCATATAAAGATAATCAGCTGTTGGAAAGATAGCAGTTTTTCCAGTGGACTGTAAATAAAGGATGGATTTCCAGGAGTGCAGTTTATGTAAGTCTTAACCATCCTGGAGTGGACTGAGTGATGCAGGAGCTCGTGAAAATTCCATACTCCTCTAAGTACTAATAACTAATTAGCAATGCTTAGACTTAGGGGGAATATTTTCTTTGATCTGTCTTCAGTTTCCTATCTGTAATAGATTGATGTTTACTTATGTTTCTCCTTGCAAAGTCACATGACATACTAATGACCAAAAAAGACTGACAAAACCAAAGATGAGTGGGAATATGAGTTTCAGAGCAGCTGCAATTGATGTGAAGACTTGAAACTGAAGCTCAGTTGCCTTCCAAGAAGGAATTTGGCACATAATAATAAGAATTCCAATTAGTGGGACATGTGGAATATAACTTTTAATGTGACTCTAATTTGGATGAATACGTAGGAAAAGAAGGATGAGATTGGAGTTTTGGCTTATCATTTTCTTTTTTTTTAATTTTATAATTTAATTTAATTTTACATATCAGCCACAGATTCCCTTGTTCTCCCACTTCCCGCCTTGAAAACAGGACCCCAAGAAAGACACAAGGATTGCCCAATGACAGAGAAATAGATGAGATCTACATGAACAACCTGGATGTGAGTGGGGGTGATGAAGGGCAAGGGTTGAGGGAAAGAGAGCTTAGGGGAGTGGGAGATCCCAGCTGGATCAAGAACAGAGGGGGAGAACAAGGAGTAAGAGACCATGGTAAATGGAGACCACATGAGAATAGGAAGAAGCAGGGTGCTAGAGAGGTCCACAGAAATCCACAAGGATACCTCCACAATAGACTGCTGGCAATGGTTGAGAGACAGCCCGAACTGACCTACTCTGGTGATAGGATGGCCAAACACCCTAATTGTCATGCTAGAACCCTCATCCAATGACTGAGGGAACCGGATGCAGAGATCCAAGGCCAGGTCCGAGGTGGAGCTCCAGGAGTCCAACTGGCGAGAAAGAGGAGGGTTTGTATGAGCAAGAATTGTTGAGACCAAGGTTGGATAAAGCACAGGGACAAATAGCCAAACGAATGGAAACACATGAACTATGAACCAATGGCTGAGGAGCCCCCAACTGGATCAGGCCCTCTGAATAAGAAAGACAGTTGATTAGCTTGATCTGTTTGGGAGGCATCCAGGCAGTGGGACCTGTACTCAGTGCATGAGCTGGCTGTTTGGAACCTGGGGCTTATACAGGGACACTGGCTCAGCCTGGGAGGAGGGGACTGGACCTGCCTGGACTGAATCTACCAGGTTGAACTCAATCCTCAGAGGAGTCTTTGCCCTGGAGGAGATGGGAATGGGGGGTGGACTGGGGGAGGAGGTAGAGAGGGGGAGGAGGGGGGAGAACAAGGGAACCCATGGTTGATATATAAAATTAAATTAAATTACAAAAAAGAGTTTATTTTAAAATACACATAGAAACTTTTCATACACTTCAAGACAAAAGTTAGCCATAATGCAATTTAACTTCATTCCATTTCTTATCATACACATATTTGTGAGTAACTACAATAGAACAGGAATATTAAAAAATACAAATTATTCATTGAGTAGATTATTTGTTTCCTTGGAGTATTTTATTATACATTTTCATAATGCAGTTAATTCTCACAATGAATTAACATTACACAAAATTATTGTGCCTCTAGGCATAAATTATTACATATTTATTTGCAATATAATAACAGCTCAATTAAAAGGAAAGCAAAAGGCAATAGAAATATAAGCTCATAGCTATCATCAGATGATCGAATGTTTCAAATATTTTAATTTTCTTTCTTTGTTGTCATGCATGCCATCATAAAAAGAGATGCAGGAAAGAAAAATGAAATGGATCAGTGTTGTTTCTCTTTCGTTTCTGCCTGATGTTCCATGAGTCAAAAGTAGTGATGATCATCTGTAGGTCATGAATGTGAATGTAGAAATTCATATGCTCCTTAAGTCCATATTATAAGATTCAAGTTAACCCACACATACCTTTTTTTTTTTTTTCCTGTGCGTTTCTATTTACACAAAGAATATATAGCAAATTAAAGCAAAATCCACAAACATGAAAAAGTAGCCTAACGGGCACTGTAGTTCTACCCTCATTTCTCCTCTGAAAATACTGCTCAAGCCTCTCAGACTTCCCCACCTCCTGTCAATCATAGGACCTTGTGTCTGGTTCCTCCTACCACAGTTTCACCTCAGACACGCTGCACTACCTATCCCTGTACTAGACATGTTCTTTCCCCAGGTTACCACACAGCAGTGCTCTTGGGTTCTTCGTGTCTTTTAGAAGAAAGTCAAGTCTGCTCTTATAAAATAAACTGCATGTGTATTATTACTTGCTTTTCCTTCACTTGGATTTACCGTTCTCCACGGTCTGTATCTTTTGACAACGTGTAGACATATTTATTAACTATCTCCTCCTCAAGAACAAGATAAATATATTGTTTTACTCACTATTGTATTACTCTTTAATGGTATAGAACAGATGGTGAATATTTTTTGAATAAGTAAAATATGGAGATATTTTAAAATGTCTTGATATTAGTTAGAATAATTATTTTTTAGACGAGTACCTCGTTAATGCAGAAGCACTTCACTTAGTAGGCAATAGCAATCTCAGTCACAATTCAAGATAACTATGGTGTGAATGATTTCATAATTAGTACATATATCTTTTCTGTACACTAATATGTAATATTTTCGAGAAAGTATATTATTCTGGATCCCTGGCAAGTGTAAAACTCACTATATAGAGCAGGCTGACCCTGAAAATGTAGGAATTCTATTGAGTCTGCCTTCCCAGTGGTGAGATTAAATATGTGTGCCATCCAGCCTGGTCTAAATTTTACTTGGCATTAGTAAATAGATATAGTGTTTTTGTGTACTACTCAAAGTTTAAACTCACAATAAAACCTTATTTTATCATTTAATGATAAGAACTCAAGGAAGACATAATAGTCATATGTTGATTTCTCCAGACACAAGCAAGGGTGTCCTGAATTTTATGTTCATAAAATAAAGCAGTACTCTCTAAAATACCCCTCAGACATGAGGGAAATAAGGCTCAGATAAATGAATTCCAAAAGAGTTACAACTGTTTTCTAAGCAATTGAAAGACATGTCTGAGCTGAAGAGGGACTTGAGACTTGTTCTAGTTGAAGGAAGGGCATGAATTTGCATGTCTCCCCAATGAACAGTCATTAGATGTGTGCTACTTCAGAAAAAAGACCAAGTGACCCTGGCACAGACCAACATAGGACAAATGGACAAATAACCCAGGACAAATAACAAGGAGCCACCATTTATAGCAAAAACGGAAAATGATGCTATTCCTGTTGAAAGAGGTCCTAAAGTTTGGATGCAGAGTGCTGCTATGGATAGCCTTTGTGCATTCAAGTTTCTAACATTCATTGCCATCTGAAACTTCTGTGTTAAAATGACTTTTTTCACTTCTTTAAGAGGTGGTCATATTTTCTTTATGTAACCGCTGCAAATTAGAAAATTAAACATTTCTAGTATTCCATTTTTAATTAAATTTATTTATTTATTACATATCTTAATTGAAGTTTCCCCTCCCTTCTCTCCTCCCACGCCCCCCCCCCAATATCCACTACTCTTTTTTTGTTCAGAACAGGTCAGGCCTCTGATGGGTAACAACAAAGCAAGGCATTTCAAGTTGAGGTAGGACCAAGCTTCTCCCCTTGTATTAAGGCTGGGCAAGATAACCCAGGAGGAGGAATAGGTTCCTAAAAGCCAGCCAAAGCCATAGAGACAACCCCTGTTCCCACTGTAAGAAGTCCCACAAATAGACCAAGCTATAACTGTCCCATATATAGAGAGGGCCTAGGTTAGTCCCATGAAGTTTTCCTGGTTGCTGTTTCAGACTCTGTGAGCTCCTATCAGCCCAGGTTAGTTGTTTCCAAACATGGTTGGACAAAAATGTCAATATATTGTGTGTTTCTATGAATGAATGTATATATGTGCACTCTGTAGATGCCAGTGGCCTCAGAGAAGAAGTGAGTGTTGAATCACTAGAAACTAGAGTTACATGTTCTTGTGAAACACCTGCTGGGTCTATTGGAAAGAAATCTGTCCTCTGAAGCAGCAGAAAGAGCTCTTAACTACTGAGACATGTTTCCAGCTTGAGCTCATATTTTGTTACTATGGATTATTAGAACTTAAGGATACAGGACATTATTTGTTGTTACTTAATGTTGCTTAGACTGTTTTTATTATTTTCAGATATTTATTTTTATTATGTACACTAATTTTGCTATATACTAGCTACACAAGGTTGGTATTAGCACTTATGTTTATCTTCTCAATATTTTGCTTTTGACTATGTCAAATCCTTACACTTTAGGTTTTTAATAGCAAATATTTATCATTGCATTAGATGCAATTAGTAATGTCCTGCCTTGCTAGGGCATCTTGATGTTTTTTTTTAGTTTTATTTGTTTCACTTCTAAAATCAAAAGTCTCTAAACTGTGGACTTCTGTAAAATATAAATCAAGACGAATAGTTTTAATATTCCTGGAGGTAAGAACCAGGGCCCAGTTATAATCAGATTAAAGTGAAATCTGAAATTCAGCAGAAATCTGCAGCTCAGCATCTTGGAATTACTCATGATCTTTGGGGCTCCAAAGGGGTGTGGCAGCCCTGCTTCCTAGCTCTGCTGTCAACAGTAAAGAGAAGTTATCACATATGATTCGAACAGATGTATACGTGCTACGGCCCTTCCCTTGTGATGATCCCTCAGCCCTAATACCTGCAGTATTCGGGGATTTCCAATACAACTTACGAACACCTTTACCAGTGGCCTTTCCCTGTTCTGCACCTCGAGTTTTTGTTTTGTTTTATTTGTTCGTTTTTGTATATTTTTTTTGGCTTTTGTTTGCTTGTTCTTTTGTTTTGTTTTGTTTCTGACCATTTCGTGCTTTAAAAGCCAGTACTGTGTAGGAACCCCTTATGCACTGTTCAGTTGACTTTCAAGTTCAGCTTACAACGTGAGATGCAGCCCTTGCTCCTTCTGTACCACAGTTTCTGTGTGCTCACCTTGAGGAACTGCTTCCCTGCGAAATTCACTTTATTGAGGCTGGTGTCAGTCAAAGCTGATTTTTCAACCCCAGTAACCAGCATCCACTGTCCCAGTGAAACACAGTTGTTCTCACTACCACAACCATAATAAAATTATCATGCACACAGCCCTGATGGCCTCTGCCTCTCACAAGTGAGCCTGCGCCAACTGTAGTGCTCTCCGCACTGTCTTCCAGGTTCCCACAACAGCTTATTAAATCTGAGCACTCAATAAAGGAGCCAAAGTCCTCCATCTGTCCCCAGCAATATGGCATAAGACAATATAGAATGAGAGTCAGGTTAGTCAAAGAGAAACCACACATTCCTGATACAAATTTTATGCCCTAGTACTTCTGTTGCTATGATCAGACACTACTAAAACTAATAGAAGAGAGGGTCTGTTTGACATGCAGGTCTGCCATCAAGGGAAGACAAAGCAAGCTTCTAGGTAGGAGCTTGAAACACAAACTAATGAAGGTAAACCCCTCACTGGCATGCTTCCCCATCTCATGCTCAGCCAGCATATTTATACAAACCAGAACCACGTGCCCAATGACGGCATTACCTACAGTGGGCTGGTCCCTCACACATGAGTCATTAATCAAGAAAACACCATACATACATGTCTGTAGGTCAATCTAATGGAACAACTCTCCTTGTGCGATATTTTGATTGTATTCTGACAAATAAAGCGTGCTTGGAATTCAGAGGGCAGAGATAGTCACTACTTGACCAAAGTTAACCATAGAGGTTTGGAGGACTATAGACAGAAGACAGGAAGTAGTATGGCTGACCTGAGAGAGTGGTCCTTATTGGAAGAAGGGATGGAAGAGGGAGGAAGTCACTGGTGGCTGCTCTCCTGTTTCTCTGATATTTCAGGTTATTACCCTGATATCTGAATCTTGATTTTTTATTGATAAAGGATAATTATATAAGGCTTCACCTGGCATCCAACTCTGTACATGAATTAAAAAGATAGCCTCTGGACCCTGGCTTTACAGTCCCCAGAGCTGCACCTGCCAAAGCCGCTGTGCTACTGGCTGGATTTTCCTTTCTTTTTCCAAGCCCTTTGAGTGAGTCTGGGATTTTCCTGTTGCAGACTCTCTACAACAGTCTCTGGCTGCCACCCAAACTCCATAGGCCCCAAATTCCAGAGGCACCTGGGCTCCAAATGCCTCTGGACTTATCTGCACACGATCAGCTAGATCTGCTTCTTCTGTACAATCCCCTGTATTTATTTTTCAGACATCTGGCTGCCTCTCACCATGGGTTGTGGCCTTTCTTAGACTCGCTCCTCAGGCTGCTGCCTACACTAGGTAGCTGCCTTGACACCCATTCAGGCTTCTATTGTTGGAACCACCACACACTCTCAGCTTACAGCTACATGCTAGCAGCTACAGCTGCCTAAAGCTAGGCTGTGCACCAACTGTGTTTTCTGCCCAACCATGCTATGAAGCAATAGCCACACTCACACTTCACTGACATCATTGGTGAGACAACTCGGAAATCTTAAGGGGGGAAATTAGTTAAAAAAATGAAAAGTGTTTTTCCCACATTAAAAATGGGAAACAATATTATGATGAAGGCAGTTAGGTCTCCATAGGATTCCACAATGGATGGTTTGAAAACAGAAAAAAAAATGAGTTAACAACTTAGCTGTGATTGATATAATGTCAGTCATAATGATTATCTGTTTGATAATTCATATTTTATCCTTAAAAATGGTTTGATATCTGTGCCAAATATGATAAATTTACTGATAAGATACAAACCCTAGAAAAATTTGCTATTCATAAAATACAGACCTTATAAAAAGTTACTACTGATAATATGCAAGCACTACAACTAGTTACTGAAGAAAATAAGTCAATTTTGATTGATGTTACAAGCCTCAAAATACCCATTAAAACAGATAATAGAGATATTCAGACACAGTCAGAGGAACTTAAAGGAGAACCAACATCACCATTACATTATGAAATTAGAGAGGAAAAGCTCAAGGTTATCATAAAACCAACATTAATATTTCCAGTCACCATATAGGAGCAACCACCAAAAGACAGGTATAACCATTGCTATGGAAAACTCACTGGACACCTGTGGAAATATTATATTTGAGGATATTTAAAGAAGCAATAGTCTCATGTGGTTTGCACTTACCTTTTATGAGGCAGATGTTAAATTCACAGGCAACTAGTAACAGAATTATCCCACAAGACTGGGAAGACTTGGTTATAACAGTATTGAAACCTGATCCTCAGTTAGAGTTTAAGACATGCTGGAAAGGTGAGGCTAACACCATTGAACAATAAAGTAGTGATAGAGGTATTGAAATTTTCTAATACCAACTTCTTGGAGAGGGTAATTATGCTGATGTAAAAAGACAGTCTATATATGATGAACACACCTTGTCTCTATGCCATACAGTAGCTTTGAATGCTTGAGACAGAGTTAACAAAATTGGAAAGAGAATTGAGTCATTTACTAAAGTTATACAGGGGCCAAAAGAAACCTTCACTGATTTTTTTTTTTTTACAGAGATTGACTTCAACTATAATTAGAATGATACCAAATCCAGAAACTAGACAAATACTAATTGAATCTGTGGCTTTTGAAAATGCTAATACACAATGCAAAGGTACAATTAGGTCTTTACAGGCAAGATCAGCACCCATAGAGGAATGGATCTGAGATACAGTCAATATTGAATTATAACTATGATGATACTTGGATAAGAGAAGTGATTTTTAATGGTTTAAGGAAAAAATCAAAACATCAGTTGTTTTAACTGTGGTAAAGAAGATAATCTAAAAAGGGATTGTAGGCAAGGCATTCCTAGGAACAATATTTATTATAGACAATCCAAACAGAAGGCTCTTGCCATCTGGAGTATGCAGAAGGTGTGACAAAGGCTGAAATTGGACCAATGAATGCAGATCAACAAGAGACAGACAAGGTAAGCCTTTGCCATTGGGAAATGCCTTAGGGGACCTCTCACAGGGCCCTGTGTCAAATTTGATTCAATCGTTCTCTGTCACCATGGGGGACACTCCTCCCTAGAGGCACTAAAGGATCTAATTCCTATTGTTAAAAAACAAACAAACAAACATACAAACAAACAAACATACTGCTCTGGATTATAGACCAGCTTTAGAAGATAAAACAAAAATTTTAGGAGAAACAATGAAGCAAATATTTTAGCAAAATTCTATAAATTATTAAAGGCCAAAGTTAAAAATACTAATAAATGGCATTGGAATTGAAGTTTTGGTAGACACAGGAGCAGATGAAACAATAATTACACGAAAATCAAGGCATCCAAATTGGTCTCTTAAGGAGATAAATGTGCAACTTTTAGGGATTAGAACTTTATCTCACATAAAACAAAACATGAGATGGGTCAAATGTACAAGACCAGAAGGACAGAGAAGAAAATTAAAGTCATATGTGGCCAACATAGCAATGAGTTTATGGGGACTGGATTTGTAACAGCAATTGAGTTAACATTCTTCCAATCTCAGAAACAAACCATGAACTAATGTATATTTCTGAGAAAAATATTGAAAGGTATTATAAAGAACAGGCACCAACCATTCAGATTGTACATAAACAGGGCACCACAGCTGATGACCTTTCAAAGGTACCAACAGCCTTACCTATAAAATGGTTGACTGAGAAACCTGTCTGGGTGGAACAATGGCTATTGACATCAGAAGAAATACTGACCTTATAACAGTATAGGAGCATTTAAATGCTCAACATATTGAAGAATCAACCAGTTCTTGGAACTGTCCTATATTTGTTGTTCAAAAGAAATCTGAAAAGTGGAATGTGGTAACAGACCTAAGAGCTATTAACAAGATGATTTAGCCAATGGGGTCTTTACAGCTTGGAATTACCTCGCCTTCTCTGTTACCTATTATAGTGATTGATTTAATAGATGGCTTTTTTACTATACCTTTGCAAAAAGAGAATAGAGAAAAATTGCCTTCACAGTGCCTACTTGTAATAATTCATAGCATGTTAAAAGATATCAGTGAAAAGTTCTTTCACAAGAAATGTTAAACAGCTCTACCATGTGTAAATATTTTGTACAGCTGCCATTGGAAATAATTTGTAATCAGTTTCCTCAATCTATAAATTACCATTATATGGATGATATCTTACTAGCTGATTCAGATGCAGCTAACTTAGAGAAAATGTTTATAGAAGTAAAAAAAAAAATGCCTTGTTGAGGATTACAAATTGCTCCTGAAAAAAAATACAAACCGGAGAGTCTATTAAAAACCTAGGATAAGAGATAGATTTACAAAAAATTCAACCACAGAAAGTTCAAATCAGGAGAGATCAAATACAAGCTCATTGATTTTCAAAAATTGCTGGGAGATATTAACTGGCTATGACCCATAATTAGATTAACAACTCAAGAACTAAGTAATTTATTTCAAGACTTACAAGGTGATAAGGACTTAAATAGTCAAAAAATTTGTCACCTGAGGCTGAGAGAGGATTGAATTTGGTAGAAAACAAATTACAGGAAGCACATGTGGATCATTTGGATCCAGATCTTGATTGTATCCTGCTTATTTTAAATTCCATGCATTCCCCTACAGGAATTCTGATGCAGAGAAAATATAATATCTTAGATTAGTTATTTTAAACAGAGTAAAAAATTAAAGCCCTATGTAGAAAAAGTTTCTGAATTGATCCTGAAAGGAAAATTAAGACTTCATCAATTATTAGGAATACACCCATGAGAATTTGTGGTACTTTCACTAATTCAGAAATTTCCTCATTGTGGACAGAAAATGAACATTGGTGAAGAGATTGCAGTAAATTTTTTGGGAGAGATTAGCAACTGATATCCCCAAAGCAAGTACATTCAGTTTATAAAGAGAAATAACTGGATCCTTCCTCATATTGTACACCAATTTCTGGAGCCCCTACATTCTATATTGATGCAAACAATTCAGAAAGGAAGGTTATAAATCAGGAAATTTAAGTAAAGTGGCTCAAAGTCCTTAAGATTCTTTTTGGAGCCCAGTGCCTATAAAGGGACAGCTTGTGTATCCTTGGTGCAGGGAGGAGGGGCTTAGACCTACCTCAACTGGATGTACCAGGCTCTGCTGACTCCCCTTGAGAGACCTTGCCTTGGAGGACGTGGGAATGGGAGGTGGGCGGGGCATAAGTCTAGGGGGCAGGAGGAGGGAGGAGAGGGGAATCTGTGGTTGGTATATAAAATGAATAGAAAATTTATTTTAAAAAAATTTCCTTTCAAAAGTCAGAATAATATACTATTATCATTTTATTATTAGATTTTCCAAAATCCCTTAATATAGTTATTGACTTTCAATATGCAGAAACAGTTATTTTACATATTTAAATTGCTGAATTTATTCCATATGATTCAGAATTGACATTATTTATTCAATTACAAGAAATAATTAGAAGTAGAAATCATCTCGTATATACAACACATATAAGGTCTCATATATGCCTACCAGGCCCTGTAGCAAAAGGTGATGATGAATTCGGTCACCTATTGAGAGGAAATGTGCTAGAAGCCTCAGAATTTCATGAGAAACATCATGTTAATAGAAAGGGTTTGAAAAAATATTTTTCCATCACTTGGCAATAAGCCAATGAAATTATAAGGGAATGTCCTACTTATTCTTTGTATGACCAAACTCCACTACCTGCAGGAAGTAAATAGAGTTACTCAAAGAAATAAAATTTGGCAAATTGAGTGTTTCATTTTGCAGAGTTTGGAAAATTAAAATATATACACCATACCATAGATAGATATTCAGGCTTTCAATGGGCAACTGCTTTGAGTTCTGAAAATGCTTATTCTGTAATTACATGCTTCTTAGAAGTTATGTCCATCAAGGGGGTTCCTGTACAAATTAAGACTGACAATACTCCAGCATATGTCTCTAGTAAAATGAAGCATTTTTTTTACATATTACAACATAAAGCATTTACAGGTATACCACACAATCCTACAGGGCAAGGAGTTATAGAAAGATCAAATTAAACTCTAAAAGATATGATTAATAAGCAGAAAGGGGTAATAAAAGCCCCCAGAGATATTGCACAATTCTTTATTAATTTTAAATTTTTGAAAAGCTAATGGCAAAAGAGCAACAGCTGCAGAGATACGTTGGATAATAGAAAAAAAAAACCTGCTGAATTATATCAGCCTTTAACTTTAAAGATATGTTGACCTTAGAATGCAAACTAGGTTATATGTTATGTTGGGAATGAGGTTTTGCTTTTATTTCTACAAGAGAAGTAAGGCTATTGATACCATCAAAAATGATAAAGATCAAATTCTACCAAGAGAGACCTCTTGATTAGGAGAGGCGATAGTTCATCAAATAGCATGACTATTCAATCTAAACTAACTTATAACACTAAGAAATGCTTTCTGTTTGATCAGATATAACTTGCCAAAAAAGGAAAACTCCCCAAATTTAGAGTTTAGGCAGAGTTTTGTTTTTTGTCTTTTCAGGAGAATGAAGGCATCCAACTAAGGAATCTGAAGACCACTGGACAAATGAGATATCTGAAAAAAAAAAAAAAAAAAGACCGAATCATCCAGAGAAAATGTCTCATGACAAAGAGTAAATTGGCCTATTGGTATATCACATTTCCAACAGGATACAATTCCATAAATCTTCCCAAATGTTTGTTTCTGCTGTTCTCTACAGACATATAATGCAAATGGTCTTTTTGTAGTCGCAGTTCAACTAAAAATTAAAGCTGGCTTTGGAGTTAGAGTGTGACTCTCTCCTTCTCTAATTCCAAGCATGCTTGTTAAAGTAAAATTTAAAATCTCTGTCTCATGTCAAAAGAGCCACCTGATATGGAACAGAAGAAAAACCAAAATTAAGGGAATACTGTATTGCCACTAAACTCATAATCCTTTGGTTTATTTTGACTCTTTAAAACTTTTCTTAAGGTATAGATATTATCTCAAAGTTTATAAAATTTATGTATGTATATATATTTTAAACGTTTTGTCATAATATTAATGGTAATATAGAGTGCTAACTAATTCTGAAAAAAAGGCTTCATCTAGTTTATTGTACCTGATTTGAGGTTTGACTTTCTATGAGGTAACTAGGAATTAAGTTTTTGTACTCTGGATATACATAATGAATTATGGTCTTTTAATTTCTTTGAGGTCTGCTGCATATGACATTTAAACTGTTTAAGTTTTCTTCAGTGAACTATGACCATGCCTAACAGTGACCTTTGATGTCTCCAAAAGGAGAATAGGGACCCACAATGACAATTCCACATGGATTGTGGCAATGCAACTAAGCTGTCAAACACCATCCAAAGATCAGCTGTGGACTATAAACTGCTCAGGACAATTTCAAGGTTGCTAGCTGACATGTACCAGCCTCACAGAATACTATATATAGCCAGAACTTGAAACAAGTCCTGCACTTTACTTTACACAAAGACTGGACAACAAATGATCAGCTAGTTCTTCCAGGAATTGACAATCATCCCATTTTTTCCAGCATCACCTAAAGATACTGTTACCCCCCGACTGCAGGAAGTAATTTAAAGAAAACAATACCCACATTCCCAAGAGGTGTGGTGAACAGGTTTTGGTCCTTAAGTGGGTTATGGATATTTGTCATCACTAGGGGGTTTGGTTACAAGTTGTTATTGGTAATAGACAGGAAAAAAGCTGAACAAAGGAGATTAGATTCAGGGATCTTGTTTTGAAAAGAAAAATGGGAGATATACAAATGATAGAATAAAAGGGTAGATTATTGAATCTACTTTTAAACCAAAAAAGCAACTACTAGTCTCAAAATTTTTAAATTGGTATAAATTTTTTATATTAATACAAATTTGAAGTTATTTTTGTTCATATATATATATATGTGTGTGTGTATGTTTCTACTTTTGGTTAACATAATTTTTGTATATTGATACAAATTTAAGGTTATTTTTTGTTAGAACTTACTGTACATACATTTATACATTGTTTAAGGAATTGTACCTATGCAGCTCATTCAACAACGTAATGTAAACTTTTATTCCTTGAATGTTATTATTACAAACTATTTAGGATAATAAAGAAATGCAGTGTAGTTATTAATCACCTATTGTAATCAAATTTATGGTCATGTTAGGTATGTTTTCAAGGTCAAACATGTATTTTCAATAGACAGGTGGTCTTCAAACACTTCAGTGATCTATAGAATACGGCATTTAAGATTTTTTGTTGTTGTTTTTTGAGACAGGGTTTCTCTGTGTAGCTTTGCGCCTTTCCTGGAGCTCACTTGGTAGCCCAGGCTGGCCTCGAACTCACAGAGATCCGCCTACCTCTGCCTCCTGAATGCTGGGATTAAAGGTGTGCGCCACCAACGCCCGGCTGGCATTTAAGATGTTTTAATAACTTAAGTTTTTTCATTACAATGAGACATACCTGCTCCTAGCAGCACCAATCTACTTCAGAGAAGATGATGGGCATTGAAGAAACTTCATATGAAGTTTACTCTCTTTATGGCAAAAGTTACCTACTGCGAAGAACCTGCCCTTGCCTCATCTGCAGACAGTATGCTTTCCAAATTGGGCAGGCAGGGTACAAAAGAAAGTGACTGCTGAACTTTACCAAGACAAGAAGGGACAGACCTTTAAAAATCCTTCTTCACATAAAAGTCTGTCAGATATTCTAGGCCTGTAGTCCAAAAATAGATGCCCAAATGTTAGAGTGGAACCCTGGGTAACTGTCCAGGCAGCCAGCTCTTTCTGTTATTTCTTAGTTTTGGAAGCTGCTTGCTCTGTACTTCCTGTTTACTCAGGTAATATTATGTACTTCTCAGTTCTCTGATGGAGTTGAAGACTAGACAGTTATAGTTTTCTTTGTTACAAAATTCTGAAAATAAACTCACAAAAGAAAGTGTATAATGTTGAGAGACATAAAAGGATAATTTTGGGTTGGTAATGCAAGTTAGGATGTAAAGTGATTTAGGTACAAAACTTTGGACTCATCAAGACAGGATAGATAATGGAGCATTTTCTCTGAATTTGCCAATTGCAAATGGGCTGGATATTTTTTAACGTACTTATTATCTGTATATATTTGTATGTAGTTATTGTATTTATTGTATATAGTTATACTATGTTAGTTTAAACCTTTGATTTTATTTAGACTAGAAAGGATAAATGTGTAATATTTTGACTGTGTTCTGACAAATAAAGCTTGCTTAGAGTCAGAGGGTAGAGCTAGCCACTAGCTGAGCAAAATTAACCATAGAGATTTAGAGGACTGTAGAGAGATATGAGACAGCCACAAGGTAGGCAGGGCTGAGAGAGGATCTTGGCCCTTTTTGGAAGAAGGAACAGAAGAGGTAGGAAGCCAGTGGTGGCTGCTCCCCTGCTTCTCCCGATCTTTCAGGTTCTTATCTCAAATAACTGATTCTCAATTTTTATTGATAAGGAATAATTAGAAAGGGCTTCAAATTCCTTAATATTTGAGGTTCCTTTATCTCATGTGTGTTGACAAACAACATTAGCCATTATAACACTCATGTTTTCATTATTTAAGTCCATGTGATATTTGAGATGTGATTTATATTAATTAACTCAGCCAAATGGCATAGGTATTTTTTATAGAATGATATGACTTAATTTTTGGATAAACATTTTAACATCTTCACTCTTTTTTCATAGAAGTAGAGTATTTAGTGATATTTGAAGAAAAAAATTGACTCATTCAAAACATGACAATAAGTGGATGATGAGGATCAATACCCAGGCTTGTTCTCTGATCTCTACACGTGCACCAATGGCACAACCATATCCCCATGCCCACATATGTTTACGGTGTGAGTACACACACACACACACACACACACACACACACACACACACACCACAAAATAGGCATTTCTCACCAGATTATTCACATTCAAGTCCATAAAATTCATGTGTATATATGATCTTTATTAAATATGAGGGCAAAACTCATTTCAGAACAAGTGATTTTAGTCTTTAGCAACAGAATGACATTAGTACAACAATTTTCAGATAGTATAATCATGCATGTGTGTGTATGTATTCACACAACCACAAATTGTCCTTGAAGAATGAAATACATGTCCTGCTGATAACTTAATGCACTTGTGGTGCTTTGTAGCAGGTGAGTAATCACTTACATAAACTGACCTTAGTGGCTACCATAAAACTGTGTAATTATTGCATTCTTAAAGTGACTGTAATTAATGTGATCTCCATGGTCATAAGATATTAATATTTCAGGTTACAGATTGTCTGTAACATTTGTTGCACAAGATGGTAGTTTAATGTGCAGTCTGTGCAGTAATTCACTGTTAATCTCATGACTGAACCTTTAAAGTGCCAGCTCTTAACATATTGCTGCTGTACTACCCAGTTTTGAACTTAATCTCTGAGTGAAATGAGCAATTAAACACAGAGCCAAACTGAAACATTAAGAAAACATGTTACCATTAAAATATAAGGAGAGTATTTGTTATATCTACTAAGCATAAATTATGAGCATTAAAAATGATCCTAAATTTTTGATACCTTGACTTTACTTTTCATTGTGAATGGTTATTCACTGTATCTACTAGTGTAAAATATATGAATTTAGACAAAATAGTCAAGGAAATTGACCTATTTAATATATCTTACAAATTTATTTACTTATACATATTTTATTCATCAGATGCAAAAGTTCCTACTGCCATTACAAACACATACACACACATACACACACATACACACACACACACACACATACACACACACACACACACACAGAGTATTTGGCCCTTTCACCTTGTGGCAACAGAAACTGCAGGGTTACAGTGGGTCAATAACTAAATAACAAGCTCTATCTATAGAGTGTTATTTTTATATCAAAAGTTATCTTAGCCATCAGTGCACCTTGTTCTTGAGTCACTGCTAAGCATGCTTAAAGGATTTGAAGCTCAAAAAACTTTTATTAAACTGTAGGCCACAGTAAATATGTTATTAAAAAGTAAAGAAGAGGCTTCTTTCAATAAAACTGCCCTTGGCATTGGAAGATCCTCTAGAAACAAACTAGATCCCTCAAGACTATTTCTTATTACTCTTAGATTGAGCTTTGATTCTTATGTTTCTTTTAAAAATATTATATTCTCTTGCAGCTAATCATAACACCAAATTGTTTTTTTTGGGGGGGGGCAGGTTTCTCAAACTTTATATTCTTTAATCAAATGCATACCAGGGTCATTTTGTTATTAATTGTGCACTGATATAAAATCTATAAACAATTTGTAAGTTTTTAGTAGGACCCCATTTAGTCCAGACAAGTATTGAACTTATGATCTTTCTTCCTCAGGCTCTGAGTGTTGAGATTTTAGGTGTGTACCACTGTCCCTGAACAATTGGAATATGTATCAATAAAATGTCTAGTGCATGTGTGCAGGTTAGTTTTAATTTTAGCTTGGTACAATGTAGAATCACCTGGGAAGCCAGTCTCAAATAAACTATCTAGATCAGGTTGCCCTGTGGGTATGTCTCTAGGGAATCGACTTGATTAATAATTGAGGTGAAGAGACCCATTCTGAACATGGGTGGCCTTCTTTCATGTAAGAATATACAAAACTACGTGGAGAAGTAATGAAAGATAGTGAGCCTAGCAACCTACTAGTGAGAAGGCGGCCTGGGGACATTTATTTCTCTCAGTGAGTATAATGTGGTTAGCTGCTTGAGTTCCCACTTTGATTTCCCTGAAATGCTGATGCTAATCTGGAACTACAATCAGGCGAACACTTCCTCTCTTCAGTTGCCTTTTGGTCATAGTGTCTTGTTACAACAACAGAATGTAAAAAGAATGATGACTGTATAGAAATCTGTTGTATACAGTAAGCACTGTCCTCAGAAAGTGAAATGAAAGGATGAAATAGAAATGCTAGTTTAGGGGCTGGAGAGATGGTTAAGGAGAGATGGTTCATCAGTTAAGAATTCTTTCTGCTAATGCAGAAGATCTGAGTTTGGTTCCCAGTACCCCCACAGTGGTTCACAATCATTCGTAATTCCTGCACTTTGCAGGCTGCAGCACATACTTAGGGCATGTGAACTCAAACAGGCAACCACACATAAGTGCATAAATAAATAAACTTAATTTTAAAGGCAATAAGTAACAGTTATTTTAGCATTCTCCTAATTATTCTTCATTCCAAAAGTGCTCTGTAAGTAGCAATATATACATAAATCAACATGTTGAAAGCCAATAGAAGTGGAAAGAAACCCAAATAATAATCAGAAAACAAAATAGACAGCAGTACAGTGATCAAGAGCAAAGATAGAAGTACTAATTTTACAGAAGGAAGATCTCATTTCTCTAAACGTTCAATTTTATTATAATTTAAGTAGGTAGAAACAAACAGCAGAATTGGGATAGCTGCACATGAAATTAGGGTTTTTGAGAGGGAAAAATATAAAAAGGATGATATTTTTCTTGACACAGACTTACTGTGGACATAATTTGATCACAGGTGGGCAAATATATTTTGATGACATTTCACTTGTGTTAATAGTAATGACATGAAACTTTCTAAAGACATTCATTAAATGCTTCCCTTTACACATTAAATAATGAACTGTTCATAACTCCTCAGCAATGACTTTATTGTATGTATGCAATACAGTTATTTCTTTCTGAACATGCCCTTTGCTTACACAAGTGGGAATATGTCTATAACTATGATAGATTTGGCCCATAATCCTGGTATCATGAGTTTTGGTCCCAGGACTCATGTGGCGGTAGGAAAAATTGACTTCGGCAAGTTGTCCTCTAATCACACCACACTTTCACCTTGAAACATGAATATATACACTGGCATTTGTGTGCACATAAACAAACATATAAAAATAAAAAGAAATGTAGGAAAACATGTTAATAGTCGACTTAATTACCTTATGTGAAGACACTGAGAAACAATGAACTATACACATAGAAACATGCATAAAAACAAAAGTGTAGCTAATACAGATTTTAGAAGGAATTTTTTTAACTGTAATTTTCATAGGTGTATTGGGTTGAGTGTGATATGAGTCTACATGTAAGTAACCAATAACATATATGCTAATTTCAGTGTTAGGAAATATATTGATGTTTCTTGTTAAATACACGATGTTCCTGTCATATTCTTTAAGTTGTCCAGATTTGGCTAGCTTTACTCAAATTTTCTAAAACTGTATTAAAATATACACAAGTTCACAACTCGTTGCAGTTCAAACACAAACTCACAGCACAAGGTCAAGGATCAAGAAACAGAACAAGATATCTGCTTTAGGATTCTCAAAGGAGATGGAGTTAGTAGGGAAAAGTGGATGGCGGAGTGTGTAGACATGAGAGGATGGGGAGAGAAGGGATGCAGTAAGAAGGTTGAGTGACAGATTTTGGCTAATGCAGGTACACAAGCTGGCAGAAACCCAGGTCTGCAGGAGAACTTGGCCATCTGGAGATGGAAGAGCTTTGATGGCTTCATTCAGTGCTGAGGCTGGCAAAATCAATATCCAGGGAAGATAATGCTTCAGTTCAGGCTGAAACCCAGGGAAGAGCTGCTACCTTGTTCTGCAGGACACTAGGTAGCAGAAAGCGTTAGGTTTTGTTCTATGAGTCCTTTGGCTGGCTGGATAAAAACAGTGCATATTCTTCAGGGCAGTATATTTATCTGGTCTATGTACAAGAATGTTAGTCTCCCTTCTCACAGGCAGATCCAGGCATGGTAAAATATCTCACATCTCCTTGTGTCGACACAAAAATGTATGATCACAACTAGTAGTGTGGAACCTGTAGTGACCAACCAGTCACTCTTCCTTGTAAAGGTAGCTACCTCCATCTTGATTTGTATCCATTTTTTCTTTTCTTTCTTTTTTTATTATTTAAGATTGTTTTTATTCACTTTACATACCAACACTCTATCTTTATACCACTGTTAAAGAAATTACATAAATGTTAGAGAAATTACATAATTGCAACCATGGCTTCTGTAATCTTTTTCATACATTTTGTGTGTAGCAACATGTTTTGGTCTATATTATGAAATAATTTATTCAATGACTATTACCAATTTATTTATTTATTATCATTTTTGTTTTATATTTTTTATGTATATAAGAGTTTCCCTTGAAAGTATTGTTATGTACCATCTGTGAGCAGTACTTGTGGAGGCTAGAAAATGGCATTGGATCCCCAGGAACTGGAGCTACAGATGTTTGTGTGCCATCATATTGGTGACAGACACAAATACCAGTGCTCTGCAAGAACAGAAAGTGCTCTCAATCCCTAAGCCATCTCTCCGCCCCTCTACTGTTCTGTTTTGAATGTAATTTTCATAATGCATTCTGTAACATTATCCATATTACCATTTTTGATCTACACACTTCACTTTTATGTATGTAGTCTAATCACTTTTCATAGGCAAAGATGATACCATATTTGAAGCAGCTGAAGAATTTATTGAATTATGATATATTATCCCTTTTAGATAGTAAAGAATTATCAAGGAGTTGAGATACTTTGTATCAACTCACATAATCACTTTTAGAGTTCTCATTTAGATCTTATCTTCTCTCATGCCCATTACAAACACTGAAATATTTGTTGACATATTTTTCTACTATTAAATTGTTTTCCTTATATGGCCTTGTATTCTTCACTCATATTTTATACTAGTAGCATGCTTGTTTTAACACATGAAGACACAGGCTTTTTAGGAAGAATAAACAACAAGTATATTATTTAACTTATCATTAAAATGCTGAGGTAGTGAGAGTTGAAATAACCAGAAATATTACAAAATATTTTTGTCAATTTATTGGTCAAATTGGATAAACTGAATCACTCCTCTTACAGTGTCCAATGTAACAACAACTAGATACAAAATTAAGCAAAGAAAAATAAACTGTTGGCTTTATTGCTAGAATGATTCATGGAGGTAAAACTGAAGCACTTTCTAAATAGGTTGGTAACAGTTCTGACCATAGAAGTTAACAAGAATGTTGGATGGACAGGAAATAAAAAAGATTTCAGAAATATTGTGGCCTAGATTGACTAAGGACCTATTTTGACTGGGATATCCAAATAAGTATGTAAAACATTAGAAATATGAATTTGTCCAGTTAGATTAAAAATTATAAACACTAATAATTTGTATACTATATTTTACAACTTAGAAACTGATTTTGTATATTTATCCAAGTTAAATATTTATTCATTTATTTCTGCAAACAAATGCCTAGGTAAAGAATTTTTCCAGACTACTTAGTCAACTTTTACAGCATTCTAAGAGAGATTTCTCATGTATGCAATATTCATCATTTCAGTATTTGAACTTACTGGGTCGAGTTTTTGCTAAACTCCTTGAAGTTAGCAACCATGTCATTATATAGTTGTTTACAAAACAGACCATTGAGAACACTTCCCAGTTAGTGCAAACACACTTCATTCCCTTTCTTGTGTTCTTTCAGGTTTACTTCTTCCTCCAGCATTTCATTTATAATATTAAATATCACTTCCTGCAGAGTGACTTACCTTGGAAATACATAGAAGAAAATACATTTAAAAGATGCTGTATTGATTAATTCATATTTGTTTCTTCTTCAGTATAGGTTTTGCTGCCATGTGGATGAAGACTGTAACTCCTTTAATTTTCTAGATGAGCATGCAGGCACAAAGGTTTTACATCTCTGTGAAGTAGGAGTAAAAGTTACACACCCATTCAACGAGGAAGCTATAAAATCTTTCCCTCTACTTAAATGTGGCTGTGAATAAAGAATCAGCCAAAACAAAGTTGAAACTAAGACTTCACAAAATACTGTTTAGCATTTGCTAACATGGTTTGAAAAACTTAGACATGATAGGATATTAAAAGCATGAATATAAAAACTAGCATGTAAATATATGTCCAAAGGGTAAAGTGAAAGCGTGTCATTGGCACTCAAAAATGTATAAAGTAAGCCTTTGGACCAAGTCTGGAACCTTCACCAGTCTTTTTAACTAAGATAAAACATAAAGAAGGAAGAAAATAATTTCTATCCAAATATTCATAAATAAATTATATCTAATTAACATGCTAAATATGCCACTAGTGTTCTATTATAGATGAACAATCATAGTTTCACAAATTATATGACATATAGCATGAAATACCATTTGTTAAAAATGTATGTCTGTAAATACTTAGTATAATATGATGACTCTGTATTAGTGCTTAATAATAAAAATAAATAACAATTTTCACACACTGTATGGTTCTATCTGTGAGCCCTTCATAAATGACAAAACTATAGAGATGGAGAACAGGTTGCCTGTTAGAAGGATAATAGAGGCCAGAGGCTTGTAGATCAAGACAGCCTTGCACTGAAATAATTCTGTGTATTGGTGTTGACTGCCCCACTGGCCATAGATTTAATGTAATAAAAATCATATGAAACTTAATATACAAAACACAAACACATTCAAAAACACTATTTAACTCTCAATGAATGCTGATTAACTTTATTTCCATTTCATGATTGATAGTGAGTAGTTATTGCAATGCATCTGTGCAAGATGTTGCATTGTGGAAACAAAATAAAACAAGCAATAGATTTCCCTATTTTATTTCTTATAATTATATGTGACTTTAGTATTGATTAAGAATACACAAATCAACATGATTATTAAGAGACAGTGCAATGAGTATCTGAAAACTTACTTAAAGCACTAAATATCACTTACCAAATGAAATGTCAGTACATTAAAATAGGAATCTAGAATTATATAGAAAAATAAAATACTTCTTAAATTAAGTACCACTAAACAAAGAGGTAGCAATATCCAGACACCATAGAATGTTGGACATGAATTTAAAAAAAACATGGAAAATAGAGGTGGTGAAGGTATTTAGATTAAAGATTAAATTACAGTAGTGTAAGAGAAATTAAATTAGCTGGATGAGGTGGCACAGGCCTGAAAGTCATAGAATATTGAAGAGGGAAAACTGAGTTCTATACAAGTTTACTATGATGTAAAATTCTGTATAAAAACAGAACAAACAAAAACAAAACAAAAATCCAAAGCAAAGATATTTGAGCAAAAAAATCAAAGAAACACGGGGAGAGAGAAAGAGACTGATTGCTTTGGGAAAATGAATAGGAAACATAAAGTATAAATGACACGGGAAGGGAGGAATATGTAAAGGTATCCAGTTACACTGCAACCACAGCACACACTAATGGTGTCTGTCCTTCCCATACTTTCCACTACCCGAATCTTACTCTTTTCCCAAATTGTTAATAAACCTCTGGACATACATGGGGTGTTTATGATTTCAGAAAAGTATTATTTCTGAGAATTAAGCTTTAATCAATGATTAATCAAAGTTCACACTGTTGTAGTGCATTGGGGTCCTTCTTAAGGTATGGTTCCCATGTTCCTTATTAGTTTTAAGTTTTTCTGTAGATTAAATTGGTGTTGAGTATGATGAAAACTGTCTGAGACATTTTGTTGTTGTTGTTTGTTTTTTGTTTTTCGAGACAGGGTTTCTCTGTGTAGTTTTGGTGCCTTTCCTGGAACTTACTCTGTAGCCCAAGCTGGCCTTGAACTCACAGAGATCTGCCTGGCTCTGCCTCCCAAGTGCTGGAAATAAAGGAGTGCGCTACCACCACCCAGCCTCTAAGACATTCTTTTATCATGCTTTTCCTTTGTGTCTTGAGTCTCCTTTACTGTAACCTATAACTTATTTCTTTCTATAAGATAAATTATAGATGAGTCACCCTGTTTAAAGCTATGTGCATTAAAATCCCTGTACCAATTTCAACAGGGACTGATAACTGCAGCAGTGATTTTGTAAGTGATTTATAAATACAGAAAGTACATGCTAAGTCATTTATGCAGACAGCAACAAGAGCTTCCTTCCCTGTGGCATGTGTGGGCACTGGTTGTAATTCCCAAATGCTATGATATTGTAATTATGCCAACTTTTGCATATGATGTTTTGGCATAATCCACATTTGGAAACATTTCTTAGGGAGTATTCTAATAATGTGCATGGCAGCAATGGATACTATAAGGAGGAAGAGTTTGTTGCTTGTCACCACCGAAGTACCAACTAAAGAAAATTACAACCTGAATCCAGCCACTTAATAGTCAAGATGACTGTTGAAGCTGAAGATCCTCCATTGTGTTATGCAGAGATATTCAGTTTCTGCCTCAAGAGCAAGTCCTGCTTGGCATGTTGGCTCAGGCTGATTTATTATGTTGGGACTTGAACATTTTGCTTCATAAGCCTGGCAGACTTCCTAATTACTCTGTTGATAATTAGAAGCAATGATTCACTCTGCAATGGGTATCATCTAATATTCAAGAAAGCTTAGAAATTGTTTGCCTCATTCCTAGTGATTAGAGTTGGGAAGTTAAATGTTCAGCCCTTTCCTTAGAGAAGAAGACCAGCCAAGCTGCTTTAACTATACTCACTATAGTGTCTGAGGACTGTAATTCCAGAAGATGTACCTCTTTTGAACTAATAATATAGGGATACACTGATGATTAGATAATGTATCTGACTTCAAACCAGAAATAGAAATAGAAATGCCACAATCATTTATCCCTGAGATTTATCTGAGAACTATAACTTTGCTGTATCATTAAGTTTAGGATAAAGTGAACTAGAGTTGCCAATAATAGAGCATGCATCTATTGAAAAACAATGTAGAGCAGCAGTAAGCTTGATTAGAAAGCTTTAGCTCAGGAAGCTTGTTTGCCCTCAAACCAGAAATGTATAACCTCCATGGATCAAAATCGAGTTGATACTGTGATCATGAGGTTTCCTGAACTTGATTATTATGAGTCACTGGTTGTGGTCAGAGAAGTATCATTGTATTCAATAGAGTCATAGCTGTGGATAAAACCACTACTTATCTATCTAATATAAACTTTCATTTTATTTATTTTAAACAACTTAAAATTGATAATTAAGAACAGTTGAAACTGTATATGTCACATATCTATCATCTATATATCTAAGATATGTAAGTGAATTAAGATACACTCAGATGCACAAACAGAATATTCTCAGCAGCAATACTTAAACAATGAAGTAACTGTATGTATTTCAGACAAAATCCCAGAGGTAGGTACTTATGCAGTTTTTGCAATATTTGTAAGATATCATCTATTAATATAGCTATTGAATATTTTAATCCTATTTTTTTCTGGATGATCATTATTTAGACACTTTGGGTCTAAGTAATTTAGTCCAATTTATCAGACCCTTAGAGAGATGACTAAGGACATAGAAGAGAGTAAGCATCTGATGAAAGCCATCTCATTATGATGCAGTATCATTACAATGGTAGACTTTGTGTCTTCCTTATTAATCAGAAGGCTTATAGCAAAATAAATGACATAAATCCTTCATTTTGAAATTAGACCTCAAATTGAAATTAAGTATACAAGTAATTCCTAGTTTTGAGTTATAATAGCCAAAATATATCTCTGTGGTATTTTGAATATGAATGGCTACAATTTAAAAATAAAATTTGGCTCTTATTCATCTACTCTAAATATGAACTTACATATTTAGATTATTATGTGACACTAATGAAAATATCAAAAGTTAGTGATACAAATCTTACATTTAATGGAGCTGAAAAATAACATGTTAATGGAAGAAAAGTAGCTAAAGAATGGTTAAGTTAAAGGGTTTTTTTTGTTTACAAATAGATTGTCAATGAAAGAGTCATTTTATTATCTGAACATGATGTAAGTAGCACATAGTTATGTGTTCTGCATATTAAGTGTTATTAGATCTTTTAAGATGAGATTATGGGTATATCTGTAATTTATGCAGAACAAATATGAAAAAACCTATAATGAATGTTTATGTTATCATATTTGATTTATTTAATATACACTTAAAGTAAAGCTTCTTAACTGCTGCTTCTTCAAACAGATTAGCTCTCCAAACTAACTAATGGAGAAATTCTTGCAATTTCACTCATATGTACATTTGAGAACAAGATACTCATGCTATAAAAGTCTTCATGTAACACTTTGAGCAATACCAAAGCAACTGTTATTGGTATTACATGTTAAGTTTATAGTGTAACTGTGTTAACAATGCTGCTCCACACATGAGAAAAAAGTGACAGGCCAATTTGACTCCATGTATAACTACAGAAACCATGGCCATTTGCCATGTTGAGTATTGATTGTTTCAAGGGGTTGGGAGTACATTGATGAATGCAATGTGGGGAAGTTGTTTTGTAGAGACAGAGCCTCATATGAGGTCATTCCTTGATTCTTGTGGTTATGGCTTCAGGAGAGGTATGTGATCTCCACTTCTTTTGCTTTCCTCTTTAGAGGAAAGATGATAATTTCTTTCCCCCATGCTCCAATCATTGAAATCCATGGGAGGTCCTCATCAAAGCCAAGGATGTCAGCATCATGACCTTGAATTACTATATATTTAAACTAAACAAACTATTTTTTAAGTTACCTATCCCAGACACTTTATTATACTAATAGCAGATAGGATAAAAAACCATCCTAATAGTCTAATTGAATTTCTAGATGACCTGTTTATTATTTAATTTTTGTGATACTTGTTTCTTCACATATGCTAAGGGAATATGTGTCACCTTAAATATGAACAAAGCAGAACAGACATATGTCTATTGAACTTTATCTGTCCTTAGAAAATATATTCATTAACATGAGATCTGGAAAATATGTAGTAAAAATTGTGTTACTGAAGCTTAGTGTGGTGTTTCATTACTGTAATCTCAGAATTGTGGAGAGTGGGTTGCGAGGAACAAGAGTTCCATAACAGATTGTAGTACATAGTTTAGCTCCCATCTCCAAAGAAAATTACACTGAGAATTTCTGTGATAAAGACTTGAGCCAAGCTTTTTTTAAGTGTGAAATTATAATAGCAAATGATCACTCCACTTAATGAGAAAAGTGCCTATGTTTGGACTGTTTCTACATTTTATTTCTGGATGAACTAAGGCATAATATTATGAGAGTATGAAGTTAAGCACATGGTGATGACAGAATCAGTAACCATGCAATTTAATTCTGGGAGCTATCAAAGAAACAATGACCTTGGTAAGTATATTGCTCACCCACATACTTAAAACATCTGAAGTGCTTAATCAGAATTTCTGGTTTCAAGGTGAAGATTAGGTATATGCCTTCTACTCAAGTAGGTTAACCTATATATTCTCCTATCTTGATCTTTGTCCAAGAATGCCACAAACTGGTAAACCAGGCTCCACATTTACATAATTAAGGCCCTTTATTTGCCTTATCTAGCCACTATTTGAAACTATTCAAAATGAATTTCATTTGACCTTTCAAAATTTTGGATCTCTTTTGGTGATATAAAAATATTTGTTCTTCTATTTAAATTTTTACACAAAATACATATTTCTAAAAAATATAAACTAACTAATCATAAAGGTGTGACTTACAATCAGATTGTTCTACCCTGTAAACACTTCAAGAAACTGAATGTTGTCAGTAAATCATGAGTTTCTCCATTATGTCTTTTCATGTCCTAACCCCTATTGACCATATTTTTTCCAACTTAAAACAGTATAGACTAGATTTAAACTTCATAAAATTCAAAAGTCATATCATGTAATCTTTTGTGGGATTTTAGTTGGGTTGATTCTGTGCAGGTCTTCTGCACATAGTTATAACCTCTGTGAATTCATGTGGCAGTTACATACTAGGTATAGAAAACATTATTTAACAAAGTTCCTCCACTATCTCTAGCTCTATAATTAATCAAGCTCTTCATCCATGATGATTCCTGAACCATGGGGAGAGGAGGTATGCCATAGATGTCTCATTTTTGTTTGTTTACATTCAATCTCATATTCTCTGTATATAACAATTCCATAAAAATTCCTTTCACATATATCTAGGAAGCTTCTAGAATAGTAGGTTTCCACATGACTTTTCAAAAGAGCTCAACTGTTAGTCATCCCTTCTCACGTCCCCTTTTTACCTAACCCTGCAAATTACAGTAACAATCTGCCTGCAACATATACTGGTGCATTAGTGGCTCAGAAGTTATAGGAGTAATCAATCATTTTTATAAATTGTATTCCAGGCCCATTCGATGATGTAGAACCTATACCTTACAATCTTAATGAGGTCAAGAACCTGAAATTAGAAAGGTCATGGGCTCTGGGGGTAAACCTACTTTTAATATGATAGTTACAGAATCCTTTAGTGAAAATTTAAGAGAGAGTGGAAGTTATGAGTGAAATAGCTATTTCAAGGACCAAGTACCTCAGATCAATAGTAAGTTAGCAAAGCCTTCACCATAATTATCAAGCTCATAACTGAAAAACCTTATTTTGGTCAGTACAGATATTTGTGTAAAACCTAGTAAGTGTGGCTTTATCCTTTCAAATGTTTACAGCATAACACTGCTTACCTGTAGGCACTTCTTTGTCTTGTGTATAATCAACATGCTGAGTTTTTTGTTTGTTGTGGTATTTGGTGCTATTCCATCATAATAGTGCACCCATCCCAGCTGACCTCACCATTTTTTTGTTGTTGTTTTGGACAGAGTTTCTCTGTTTAACTTCTGGTGCCAATCATGGAACTCACCCTGTAGATCAGGCTGGCCTCAAACTCACAGAGATAAACCTGCCTCTGTCTCCCAAGTGCTGGGATTAAAGGCATGCAGCACTACAGCCCAGTGTGATCTTTTATGTATATGTTTCTGTAATTTTCTTCATTTTTCACTTTACTTTGTTCTATCCCCTGTTGCCTCAGTTCTGTTTCCAGACATAAGTCATGCTAGTCTCCACATATAATCTACTAAAGCAACACAGCTATAAGATGACACCTAATGGCATACTCATAGCATCAGTACATTGTTCAGCCTCATTAGAAAAGCTTCTTGTAGTAGTAGGTGATAACTGACACCAGTGCCCACAACTGAACAGTGTGTACAATGAGAGACCTTGGAACACTAAGCCCTAAATGTTTATCAAAACACTCTTCTCAAGACTCAGTATCTATACAGAAGAGAAGATAGAAAAGTCATAAGAGGCAGATATGGTGAATGACTCCACGGAAACTGTATCTTCTAGATACAATATCAAAATACATAAGGAACCCACAGAGTAAGTGACAGCATGCATAAGACCTGTCCATAATCAAGCCAGACAATGTCCAAGTACTGAGACTGGGAAGTGGGCATAAAACCCACAAGCAACCAAGATGCTATCTGCAAGTGATAATCCATTGAATGAGGGAAAATCAGTTTTAGTCAATGGAGTGACACCAACTATTCTCCAATGCAGACCTCATGCTTATGAGTAACTGACCAACATAAAATGGACACCATGTTTATGTGTACTACTATGGCTATGGGTTGAAGGATTGTTATTGTTTGTTTGTTTGTTTTGTTTTGTTTGCCTTTAGAGATCTTTATTTTGCTTTGTTTTGTTTTGTTTTTTTGATGACTTTTCATTTCTTTTGTCTTCCTTTGCTTTGTTTTTGAGAAAGAGATAAAGAACATGAAGTTGTGTAGGAAGAGAGATGGGGATGATTTGGGAAGAGTTGGTGGAGAGGAAAGAGTATGAACAAAAAATGAGTGTTTATACATATATGTATAAACACGTGTGCAAATCACATGTGTTTTATTGTCTAAATTTTCACAATACCAACTTCATTCCTGAAATGTTCTTAATTTTCTCATGTGCTAACTGTACACAGCCTCAAATTATTTGATAGTGTGATTGACATATGATACAGATTGGCAAAATGTTACCATCCTCTGATTTCCTTGCTCATTTTATTTAACCCCCTTTCAAATTCTTAAATACGTAGGTCAACACTCATTATAAAGTAGATGATTATGACAGAAAGCTATTTAAATAGTACATTTAAAAACATATAACTGTTTTCATAGAAAAGTACTTAAAGTTAAAACATCTTTATGGGATTTACTCTAGTATTGAGAATATAGCTGTGTGATGAGATAGTAGAATTTTGTACTCAAGATTTAGAATTCTAATATTAAGTAACATAATTAACATTTAAAAAAGTATACATAAAATCTCATTCAATATCCAATACTTTAAATTGCTTATTAGAAAACAATGACATAAATCCAATTCTAGTTCAATTTTTTTCTAGTCATATATAGAGTAGTTGCAGTCCTGTATTTGCAGAAAAATATCAAGACTGAAGAGTTGGTAACTGAAATTTATAGTGGCCCATTTGTTTAGAGAAAACACATTGCTAAATTTAAAACTCATTATGTTTAAAGTATGATAATTCTATATTCAAAAATTGGAATTTTCAAATTTGCTTTCAAGAACTCCATTCTCATTCAAATAATTCAATCTCTGTAATAATGCAGTCAACTAAATAAACACATCCTCCATAATTTCTTAATGGTAATAAAAGATAGAAATATTTAGTTTTCTAACTTTTAAAATAATCAAAACAATAATCTACTTGTTAGCTAATAAATATGATTATTTAAATCATAACAAAGCAGTATGACTAATTTTCAATTATGGTTCTATTTGCTCACCATGCCTCAGTGGATTATGCTGTGAATGTTTAAACTGATCATTCTTTATTTAACTTACCAGACACTTAATTATTATTTGGAAGAATGTTATTAAAAATAATTACCACAATGTTTTTGTTAAAATGGTTATACTTTGAAGGCCACACATTTTAATAAGATAAATAAAGTAAAGCTTTAGAATGTATGTCAAAAAGCATGCTAATTTTAACTTTATGTTATGTCAAGTGCTTTCACATAAAAATATTATATTTTTCAATATTATTTTTAATACCTTTTAAGTTACATATGAAAATCATCATAGCCTTTTTTCTTACATTCTTTCCAAAATCTGTACTTGAAGCTCAAAATTATCATTCCCAATAACCATATCGATATAAAATCTAGTAAACAGTAAAATCTAGTAGTTGATATTTTAAAAGACACCACCAAAATATCACCAAAAATTCAACTATTTATCAAACATAAATTATTTCAGAAAAATATCTTTCCGAGAAATTGTAAAAATATAATGTATTATAACACAAAGTAAGATTTGCAATAAAACATATTACAAAATGTCAATGAATTACAAAAAAATCAAGTAAAAATAGAAAAATCCAGGGAGATATTCCATATACTTATATTAAGACAGTAAAGCAACAAACACATTCCTAGAGCAAATCAAATCAATCTGTCGGATATGGAAGGCCCCATAATCATTTGTTGGATATGATTAAGAGTTTGCCATTCATACAATTACAGTGGACACCTGCGGCAGATGCATCGTTATGACAATGACAGCATACAATTATGGGTGAGAGATTTCCTGGGTTGTGGTTGATGAAATGATTTACTTAGATGTCCACAAGAATCAGAACTAAAAGTCTACCAAGGGAACGGAGAGACGATTCAGCTTGAAGTGTGGGCACTGCTCGTGCCTCTGTAGTTCCTAAGTATACATCTTTACGCCTGAAGAGGATATATGTCCCATTCCACTTCCTGCATTGGGTGGCTTACATCCATCTGGAACACTAGATCTGGTAGATCTTCTTTTGACCTCAGTAGGAAACTGTACTCATGTGCACATACCTACATGCACATTCACACACAAACATACACTATTGAAAAATGACATAACTCATTTAAAATAAAGAGACAGACTATTTAAAATGAATTTACTTAATTGAATTTATAAAATTGCAGAAATTAAAAAAAAAAAAAAACTATTTACAAATGACAGCCAACTAACTGGCTAGTATTCCAAGGGTCTTGGATTGGTGTGGTATCTTAGTACTTCCACGCCTTTCCTGTTTAGAAGAGGAAGCCAGAGGATCTCTTCAACCTAGGTGCGCAAACAGATGAATGAGTAGTGAGTAAATAAAATCAATTACATACCTCAGTATGCAGTAAAAAATACCATGTTACTAAATGTTAAGAAATTACAGTTAATTGAAAACAGGTCTTTTAACTTCAATGGCTGTATTTACACAAAGATATTGTCATACAATGAATGGATTGTAAAACTAAATAAAAAAATGTTAATGAAATCACAAAATGTCAACAGAAATCAAAGTGCAATGTTGTCACCAGAGTTCCTGAACTTACAGCTTTAATAATTAACTTTTTTAGTACAATAAAAGATTGGCTCAACAGGGAAAATCTTGCAGTAAGAAAGACATTAAAAGGCTAATTATTGGTATGTCTTAAAGCCCCAATCATCTCTCTCTGCATTCAAAGTATATACTGATTAGAATGAGAACTCAGTCTCTCCAGGATGTCAGCCCTCAGGAGGCCATGACTTGAACGTCGTTTAACTTATTTTCATGAATATAGTAGAGAAGTCAATGGACCACATAGGGTAATAACAATGATCTTAGATTCTCATGTTAAATCAGGATCCTCAGAGAATTTACGAAAACACAACTGGAATATTAATAAGAGAAAACATGGAGATAATGAACTGGAGCCCCCACTCTGGCCTTCGGGTATAGGCAGGACAGGAAACAATCCTCTATGAAGCTGTAAGCAGAGGTCTACTCTTTTATTTTATTTTATTTTTAATTCTTCTCCCAGATATTACATCCTGACTATAGTTTCCCCTCTGCCCCCCAGCCCCCCCATTTCCCCTCTACCTAAGGCCAACCCCCCTCAATCCCAGTCCTCCCTTCAGAAAAGAACAGGCCTCCCAGAGACATCAACCAAACATGGCAGACAGGCACATAGGATCACATCAAGGCTGGAGGAGGCCACTTAGTAGGTCCCTCAAGCAGGCAAAGACTGAAAGACTGCCCCCTGCTTCCACTGTTAGGAATCCCACAAAAACACCAAGCTAGTCAGCCATTAAACACACACACACACACACACACACACACACACACACACACACACACATCCCTACAAGTTCCCTGATACCATCGAGCCCCCATGAGTCGTGGCCAGTTGATTCTGTGGGTTGTGTTCTTTTGCTATCCTTGACCCCTCTGGTTCCTCCAAATCTTCCTCCCCATCCTGCTCAGGGCTCCCTGAGCTCCAGGCTAATGATTTGCTGTGAGATTGCATCTGGTGCATTGCTGCATCTGCTCCCATCATTTGCTGGATGAAGTCTTTCTGGTCTCTTTGATGAAGATTCCGCTAGGCACCAGTCCCAGAACACTATACAGGAGTGAAAAATGGTAAGTTGAAGGTTTTGTGACTGGGTTGGTGTCCCAATTCCTCCACTTGAGTCCTTACCAGTATAGTTTACAGAAGATGGTTGGTTCAGGATCCATGTCCCTTGTTGCTAGGAATCTTCGCTAGCGTTACTCTCATAGATTCCATGCGGTTTCCATTACACTAGGTTTGCACCTCGTCCATCAAATGTAGCTCCCCCATTACAGTTGTTTCTCCCAGTATTCGCCTCCCCCCACACACCTGATTCGTCCTTTTCCCAACACCACCCACACCTAGTCTGTAGCTGAAATCTCTTTCCCCTTCCCAGGGAGATACTTGCATCACTCCTTAATCCTTCCTTCTTACTTAGCCTCTCTGGGTCTGTGGACCTTAGGATGATTTTCTTTAATTTTGCAGCCAATAGAGGCCTACTATCTTTTTTATTAATTTGTTTAATTGGTGCAGGGTTTCTATGAATAACTCTGGCTGTCCTGGAACTCAAGCTGTAGTCCAGCCTGGCCCAGAACTCAGAGATCCACTTGCCTCTCCCCGACAAGTGCTGGGATTAAAGGAGTGGCCCACCACCTTCAGGCTAGAGGTCTACTCTTTTTTTTAAATATCTTTTTTGTTTGTTTGTTTATTTTATAATTAATTTAATTTTACATATCAGCCACAGATACCCCTGTTCTCCCTCCTACCACCCCCCAGCCTTTCCCCCCAAACCCACTCCCCATTCCCACCTCCTCCAAGGCAAGGTCTCCCCTGGGGATTCAGCTCTACATGAGAACCCAGCTTTACATTCTCTGCATTGCCTGGAGGGCAGACTTTAGGGAAGGGTACAGCACAGGAAGGCCCCAAGGAGACCATCATTGGGTTTAATTTTTACTGTTATCACATAGATGCTATCTTTCACTGATGAAAAATTATCTGGTATAAAAATTTTCACGTGTTAGAAAATTCTCATAATAAAAATTTCAAAGGATGTTAAAACAGGCACTCACCATCTTGAATTCTTTAATTAACGTTTTATAATAATTGAGGTACCAAATATCTATCACTTTACACATGAGTCTATTTTTGATTTCCCTGTTTCTTGCTTTAGTTTATTTAATTTATTATTCCTTGGGAATTTCATGTGTGTAAATAGTGAATTTGTACATTTCACAGATAAGTTTCCCTCTTTCACTACCTGCATCTCTGTCATTAAAATCTTACCTCTTTCAACAGTTTCCTTTCCCCTTCAAGGCTTTCTGTTCATTTTGACTCAGTTTCATTAAAGTTTTTTTTTTTTTTGCATTTGCATAACTGTGGGCTTATTTGCAGAAACATCTGTAATTTATCAGTGCATAAATTATCAGTAATTGATGTCTTCCCTCAATATCCATGGACTTATCATAGACCTGCAGTGAAGGCTAAAGCCTCAGAACCTCTTCCCCATGCATGGTGAAATGATGGGCCCGAGGTTTTGTATAGATAACCACAGCTACAGGAGTTCATTAATGTGATGGCCATGGCGTGTTTCCAACACACTGTTTCATAGTCTTCCATCTTAACCTTGGGAGAACAATGATATAAGTGTCCCACTTAGGGTCCAGCACTCCATAGCTACTTTCTGTCCACATTTCAGCTAGTTGTGAGTCTCTGTATTAACTCTGATCCACTACAAAAACAGAAGCTTCTCGGATGAAGGCTGAGAGTAGAACTAAACTATGGTTAGACAGATAAGTAGTTAGAAGACAGTTTGACAGCATGGCCGCTTAACAACACAGCAGTAACAGCCAGCTGGTTTACAGAATCAGGCACTTTACGCCAGTGGGACAGGCGTCAAATCCAATCAGAGATCAGTGAGCTACCCTAAAACTGTCATTATATTACCGCACCTGTGGGCAACTGTTGGGGCATTTCTTTTAGCTTGTGTTTTCCACAGTGGGGTAAGACTCCTGATGATTTCTCTCTCGCACAGCTTGCACAGTACCTTCTAGCACTAAGAAAGCTAGATAACAAAGAGAACATTTTCCACCCAGAACCAGTTTTATTTTGCAGTAAGTTGCAAGTGTGGGCTGTCTTGACAAGAGGGCTTATGATCTCTTTCTGGAGTGCATCTGAGAATATTGACAATGGCCTATAATGATTTGTAGGTGTCAATGACTGCCTTGACTTTTGATAGAGATAGTGACGCATTGATCGAGAGATATTCCATATCTGGATTCTATTCACCCAAGCAAGCTGCCTCCATTCAAAACTTTTTAAATTATGTTTTTTTAAAGATCTACAAGATATTAAGCATCCATGAAGTTCTTCTTACATCCTTAATTTGATGAACTCTTCCCCAACTATATCCTCCCTTATGCTCCTGGCTCCACTACTGCTAATGTCTTTCCATCCTGGTGTTCCAAATCCCTTACTTTTATGTTAAATATGCTCTGCTCCCTTTCTTTAAGTCCTCAGTTGTCTGCCCCTTCTAATTTCCTCTTTCCAGATTGCTAGTTTTTATAAGTACTCAAATTGATTCACCCAAATTCTAACTAATGGAACATAGGATCTAAATATGAGAGAGCATATGCTGCGAGTTGTATCAATGCACCAGTTATACCTCAATCAGTATAATTTCCCCAAGTTCTCCCACCTATGCATTCCTATTTTATCTTTAAACCCATGTATTCTGAGAAAGTCCATTATGATAACAGAGAATGCCATTCTGTGTGTAATCCAAAACAACACTTGAGCACAGAAATCACAAAGACACACATATGGAAGTTCAAAAGACACACTGCCCAAACTGCTAGTCGTATCTACTATTAGATAAGGAGAATATGGTATCTCTCCCCATGAGACTGTTTCCTTTTCAAACAAGTGCTGTATTTGAGTACATGAAGGATCTATTGGATATTTAACAAAGAAAAACAAGGAATTCTAGCACATACTTTATTGGAATTGCCAGTTCAAACAACCACTTATTCTGAAAATGATAGCAGACATAAAAGAAAAGATAAAGTTTTGCATCATATTTCCCTTTCAATCTTTTCTTACTCACCATCACTGGGGAAAAATTAATAAGCACTATCAGCGGTCTATGTGCTTATCAAGATGTAAGATAAAACTTGTCAGAAATAATTTCTTTTATGTTTCTACTTTTCTGTTAATTCTCATATACATATACATGCATGAGTTAAATATAAATTATGAAAAAATACTAAACAAAAATATATAAATCAGGTAATTTGGGGAATTGTATTCATAAACTTAATGTTTCCATTTCGATTGAAAACTTTCATTGAGAATGCAAGATGAATGCCAAGATTCATTGTAATCATTTATTTATAAATTTTATTTTACTTAGAAATAATATGTAACACCAAGAAACACAGGTTAATTCTAGGGAGAGACTAAAGCAAACAGAAAAAGTATTTCCATTCGTGTATTCAGGGACAATGCTTTCTTCTTGAATAATGTGACCCACAGTGTTTATTTTTTAATTTTTTTATTTCATTTTACAATACCATTCAGTTCTACATATCAGCCACGGATTCACTTGTTCTCTCCCCTCTCGCCTCCCTTCCCTTCCCCCCAGTCCACCCCCCATTCCCACCTCCTCCAGGGCAAAGCCTCCCCCGAGGACTGAGATCAACCTGGTAGACTCAGTCCAGGCAGGACCAGTCCAGACTGTTTATTTTCATAGGCATCACAACTATGTAGGTAGCTGTGGTTGTTCATAAAATATTCAAAAAAGCAAATTAATTTCACTTTGCATTATTGGTTATGCACAAAGGAATCCAACAATACTCAAGACAATGAGCTTGAAGAAGAAAAAAGTTTTCAACATACAGACTCAGAATTAGCATAAGGAAACTCTAGCCATGCATGGAGTGAAACAGTCATAGGAATCTGTGCTCTGGAATGGTTAGGTGTTAACATGGTAAAACAACTGGTGGTATATTAGGAAGCAGACGTTTCACACCAGGAAAAGATAATATGTTGGATAGTTGGCATTTTTTAAATTAATGTAAAATAGTGCTGTAAGTATTTTTGTCTAACTGTCGATTTGGATAAAAGAAATTTGTATCAGACATTATAGCTATATAGAAACAAACAAACTAACAAAAAAAAAAGAACCCATGATATCAATAGAAGGTTATTAGCTAGAAATATATTATTCTCATGTTCAGTCCCAAATATTTGAAGATACTAGATATACTTACATAACATAAATATAAAGATGCCTACGATAATATAGTTTCTAATATTTTGTATATTCAAAGTTATGGAATACATGAGTTCTTTGTTGTAGGGATGTTAGGTGTCATAACTTGAGAAATCAGGGGCTAGAGAGGTAGTGGAGGTAGATAAAATGCTTTTCTAAAACCCAGTTGAAGCCCTGGGTATTATCTACAACACATCATAAAATAGGTGTAGTGGGGCATGGCTATAATCATGGCACCCAGATTGTGGATTTATGAGAATAAAAAGCTAAGGTCAAACTTACTAACAGAAAGAGCTTAATGACAGCCTGGGCTACATGAGATTCATTCTCAAAAATTACCAGATATATATCTTGGTTTTCATATGCTATTTCATTATGGTGTGCAGTCTACACATCCCTTCTCTCCCCAATCCCCCTGCCCACTCCCAGCTAAACCTGTTGATTCCATTTTGTTTTTTCTTCTTAATATCACCTATGATCAGCTATCCACAGTCCCTAACACTTTCCCCTCTCAGTGGCCAATTTATATATTTCTGGTATCTAAAATAACTCTTAAGTTGTACATTTAATATTAGATATTCAAAATTTGGATCAACCTATAAGAAGAACATAAGTGACAGCAACCTGCACAACTGGAGAAAGCCCCTTCTTAAAACAAAAACCCATGTGCCAAGCGTGGGATAACATTTATGAGTTTCACTTCATGTTGGCTTTAGAGGACCAGAAGTTATTATAGCCTTTTTATTGTTCTTGGTTGCCAACCAGATGTAGATAACCAGATCATACTGCTGAAGACACTGTAAGCCTTGGTTGTATGAAGTATGAAAATCAAACTGAAGCTGAACTGAAAGACCCCCTCCTTACTTGTTATATTTAATAGTGACAAAGTCCATCAGTTGGTTAGATTAGATGCTGATTGCACATGAGCCAATTATACTGTAAACCTGATCAAAAGCAAACTGCAGGGAAGAACATAGGACCTACACATGAATTCAATTCTGTGCTTTTTTTCTAAATTGACAGTTTCTAACTACCTTTAAAAATGTATCTTCATGCCCATAAACAATTTTATATCATAGTGGTATTGATAAGAAATTATCTTTTAATCAGCATATTTATAAACGCAACTTTTAACATAAAAATATTAAATAAAACACAAAGAACATAAAAAACTAAGTATTAAATACAAAATAAACAACTTGTTGAGAAAATATCATCATGATTAGCCATGGTTTTCCTGAAAGAGAAATACAGCTTATGAGGCAATGGGAATATCAAAGCACTGAACTGGTATTTCAGTGTTGGATTACAAGAAATCATAAGATGAATAATAAATTATAAGGAGAAATGATGGAAAGAGAATAAAAGTGAAACACTAGGAAAAACAAGGTAACTTCTGACCTAACACATACATTTAGTTATGCCCATGCAGTAAGTATGAAAGGATGCTTACAAATTGAGGAATAAAGGGCAAACAGACAGATGATGAGACGTAGGAGGTGATGCGTACAGCAGCGAGGGATGAGAAGGGCTATGACAACTGCAGACACCACTAGTCTGTGTCATTGTTGCCTTAAGAATTTATGCTCTCTGCATCCCTTACTTGCCTGTAGCTCTTTATTTAGAGTTGCGGTTTACTGGGCTCTACCCTATCTATTTTGTCATATCAGTTGGTGCACTCCTTGTTTATCAGATTATGTTTAGGCAGTCATGTTGTTTGAGGCTTTGTGGTTGTCTTCTTTGACATTAATAAGAGACTGAGTATCACAGCAAACACCCTTATCTTCTGGTTTTTAACAGCCTTTCTGCTCCCTCTTCCTTCTTCAGGGAAGACCACATCTATTTATTATCTAATACCAAATGGTCAGCTCTGAAAACATACATAGCAGTAACATTATAAAGACTGAGCACGTTACATTTAGGAGAAAATATATATACATGTAACTGAAATTAAGTAAGAAGAGAACATGAATTTGAATAAGATGAAAGGAGGATTATATGGGAGTGGAGGGAGGAAATGGAAAGGAGAAATGATGTAATTATATCATAGTCTCCAAAATAAAAGAAAAAAAGTTCTGGTCTCTTCAAGTTTCTAGCTGCCACTGACCCTGCATCACCCTGTGATGGGAGATGGGCGTAGAACAAATTTTATATTCTGTCAGTTATCAATAAATATATGATGACATTTTCAAAGCAACAGTCAATTATTTCTTCAGATATAAAAAGAGAATCCCATTGCACATATTGCTTTTCAATTTACATCCTGCAAAGATATATTTTTGTATCTAATACTAATTGTCAACCTGCTTAAGAAGCTGCTAAGAGTTGGTCTGATAGCACAGAGGTTTAATGAGGAGCTGGATGCAGGTGTTAACAACTGGCAAAGATCACAACTGGGAAAGAATGCACAGCAAGTCATGGGCAGGAAAATGACACCAGATTAATGTAAATAACACTCCCAACAAAAAAACAAAACAAACAAACAAAAACACTCTTTGATACAAGTTGGTTCTGCAATGCACAGATCATACATTTAAAAAAAAAATAGGAAAACATATGGACAAATAATGCTATCTAAAAAAAATAGGTATGAAATTAAGAAAAAAGAGAAACACTATCTTTTACAGAGTAAACAGAAAATATTCTTGAAAGAATTTGCCATCTGGAATCCAAAGGCCTATTAAATAATTAACTGAGCATTTGGTAAATATAGAAAGCCTGGTATACCCATTCATGTGCATTAAATGATTTTAGGAAAAACGTTATCTCAGCAAAAATCGTAAGGCTCTGCTTTCAGCATCTGTAGCAATTAATTAAGGATGCTTACTATTTTTAATTCATATTCCCATTTTACCAATAATGTTGTCTTTAATTTAAGGATTAAAATCCAAGTAATTGACATTGTGATTATGCTCCATATGAAAAAATGAACACAAAATGCTCAATTTTAAAAAGAAAACATATCTAGTGTTACAGTGTTATTGACCTTCATATTAATTTCATTTGTAAGATATGTTCATTCTATTAAAGACTGGAGGCATAAGGATTACAGGTATAAAACTAAAGACAAAGTTAAATACAGATGACCATCATCTACATGGAATAAGTTGACTTTATTATTCTTAATTTAAGTGCTTAGTGGTAGCATGATATTTTTCTTCAATTTATTGTATTTTTCTAAATTAAATATATTACAAATCCAGTTAAAATAAGGTTTCAAGAAAATCAGAAACCTGTATGATTTTGTCAATGAAAATCACATTTTTATTATAAAATCTAAGTGCTAGAAAATTTTTTAAATTGCTCCATATAAAAATACAAATTAGTCCAATTGGGGGCTCCTCAGCTATTGGTTCATTGTTCATGTGTTTCCAATCGTTTGGCTATTTGTCCCTGTGCTTTTTCCAATCTTGGTCTCAACAATTCTTGCCCATACAGTCCCTCCTCTTTCTCGCCAATTGGACTCCTGGAGCTCCACCTGGGGCCTGGCCGTGGATCTCTGCATCTGCTTCCATCAGTCATTGGATGAGATTTCTACCACCACAATTAGGGTGTTTGGCCATCCTATCACCAGAGTAGGTCAGTTCGGGCTTTCTCTCGACCATTGCCAGTAGTCTATTGTGGAGGTATCCTTGTGGATTTCTGTGGACCTCTCTAGCACTTTGCTTCTTCCTGTTCTCATGTGGTCTTCATTTATCATGGTCTCTTATTTCTTGTTCTCCCTCTCTGGATAAGTGAGACAGTTGATTAGCTTGAACTGCTTGGGAGGCATCCAAGCAGTGGGACTGGGACCTCTCCTCAGTGCATGAGTTGGCTGTTTGGAACCTGGGGCTTATGCAGGGACACTTAGCTCAGCCTGGGAGGAGGGGACTGGACCTGTCTGAACTGAATCAACCAGGTTGAACTCAATCCCCAGGGGAGTCTTTGCCCTGGAGGAGATGGGAAT
>CABHPQ010157322.1:15263-25409 GCA_902168405.1 Peromyscus aztecus | reverse complement strand
TTCTGTCATCATTAAACAAAGATAATTTAGGTTGGCATGTTTGAGTTTGAAGGGTTACTACTGTTCTTGTGTTATCTTGAGGTGTTCTCTTAGTGGCTGGGTATTTTGACTGTCTTTGAAGATAACCTCACTCACATCTCCTTAAGCAAAGTAACGTCTATGACACAGCACTACTTAGAAATGACTTTCTTCATTAGTGACAAACAAAATCCTTGGCTAAAGAAATAAAGAAAAAAATGATGCATCTAGGTATCACTTCTTTATGTGCTTATAGATTTTGTTCTCACCTATTTATTTTAATATACTAACTACCCTTTATCTGTCTATACAAAATGCAACTGTGCCACAATAAAGTGAAGTATTCAAGAATTTGTAATAATAGCCATGATTTTATTTATTTATTCTTATCTCATCCTTTATATCCTGACCACTCTTTCCCCTCCCTTCACTCCTTCCAGTAGTCCCACTATTGCCCCTCTCCCCCAGATTCAATCTTCTTCCATTTCCTTTCAGAAAAGAGCAAGCCTCCCAGGGATATAAACCAAACATATAAATAAGACTAGGCACCCTTATATCAAGCCTGGGTGAGACAAATCAGTAGGAGGAAAAGGGTCCAAAGAGTAGGCAAAATTGTCAGAGACAACCCCTGCACTTTCTGTTATGAATCCCACAAGAACATCAAGCTACATGACCATAACATATATGCAGAAGATCATGTTCAGACACATACAGGCTCCATGATTGTTGTTTCAGTCTCTGTGTACCTCTATGAGCCCTGCTTAGTTGATTCTGTGGGCCATGTTCTCATGTATCTTTGACTTCTCTGGTTTTTACAATCCTTTCTCCTCATTTTCTGAGGGTTTCCCTGAGCTCCACATAATGTCTGGTTGTGGATCTCTGCATCTGCTTCCATCTGTGGCTGGATGAAGTCTCTCTGATTAAGTTTGGGTTAGATTCTTATCTATGGATATAGTAGAATATCATCAAGAATCATTTCAGTGACAGCTGGGTTTTTTTATTATTTTGTCCAGTCATATTTGGTTCTATCCATGATTTTAGACAAAGGCTTTTGAATAAAAATGTTAAAGTATCTTATCTTTTTTCAGTATTAATATATAGTGTTTTTCAAGTGTTTTAGCTGCATAAATATAGAAATTACAAGTAAAACATCTAAGTCTCATTTAATTTTTATCCATGAGGTGTATTGAATTACTGAATTTTTCTTCATTTGCTAATATACAAACGTAGGTATGGTTGTAATCAGTAAATAAAACAAATACTTATAGAGTTTATAGAAGGAAAATTGTTTTTTCAGTGAGTTCCACCAAGGGGAAGCTACTATATTTAAAATACTACAATGTTTACTTATTTACACCAAACAAAAAATGGGTTTTCGTGAGCAATTGAAAGTTTGACTGCTCCATTTAATTTCACAATATTTTTTCCTTGTTAATGAAGCATATGCTTCACATTAAAGGACAGCATTATAATTTTGAAAAATTTCACACATCCAGCGTTTTCATTGTTATTATCACATTGTCTGTCGGCCACACTATTTCCCCACACATTGACCTGTTCTTCTTTGAGTAAGTAATATACCTCAAGACCCTTTCAGTAAACCCTGTATTGGCAAAATTTAAACATAAAACATCTCCAAATTTCACTCCAAGTATCAAATGCCAAGGCATATGATGACTATAGTGATACAATACTTCAAGAAATCCTTCATAGTATCCTTGAGTATATAGTGGGAAGGTGAGGGACATCTTAAAATAGTTGGCTCTTTGAATTAGTGATATTTTTATTAATAGTTCAGCATAAAGGAAATCAAAGATCTGAAGCTTTAGACTGATTGCACATAGTCTCTAGATTTAGGGAAAGACCACATACTGTGGAGTTGACTAAACACTGGAAATATAAACTCAGAGATGAGAGAGGACTTTGGTGATTGGCAAGCAGGTAAGGAAGACATATAAAGAGTGAAAATATAAACCTACAAAGAACCTGCATGTGCTTAAGAGTGAACATATCCCCTTTACTCAAAGGTATCCAAATAAAAGTTCATCTCAACCACATTTTTCTATCAGACTTGGACTTCATAAAAACAGAGAAACAAGTCAGTTCCACCTGGATTTTAGATTCACCCAACTGTGACAAAGTAAATAGATATTGATTGAAACTGTGAAATTTGTGGTAAGTTGTTATGCAGCCAGGGAAAACTATTTCTTGTTGTAAAGAAAAAAAATGTAATGTCTTTAAGTCTTTTTGAATGAAGGTTAGGTGTGCTTTGCTTGAAACTTAAGACTTAAATATCTAGATTTATATAATAGAAAATATTAAAAATATGGGATATCTCTTTCTCATTTTTATGTCACATACAAAACATTATTGTGTGATAGTTACTCTTTAATTTATGACAGCTTAATAATTTTTCAATGCTGAATTTAATAGTATTAATTTTGATATTGAATATTGTCTTGTAGGATTAAATGAAGCTTTGGTGACAGTTTTAAATGGTCAAGTTATTTTTAACACTCAAATGACCAAACATCTATTCATCTAAAGCACCTATCTGACAATGAGTGAAAGCTAAATATTTCTTCAGGGTAACTCAATAATACTTGATGCTCTCTACCCATAAATATATAAATTATATTTCATATAGCAAGTTTTTGGCTGTAGCTTTCATTTATTTCTAGTATAAAAGTACAAATACTTTGGAAAATGAAAAGATTATTATGGTAGTGCAAAACATGTAAGACATTCTTTTTAATATTTATTCCGAAGGATTTCATAGTGGTCTTTCTAATGTGACTGACAAGTCATCATTTAGTGATATTAATTTTTACATTCTGTTTATGTGTAAAGGTTCTATATTTAAAAGTGAAAATTATAAATGGCCATCCAGCTATTTAGAAGACTGTAGTGTACTTTTAAAGAAATCTCTATTATGATCATGATGAAAATGAAATACTTTTCTTCAGATTTTGTCACATTAATAGCATATTTCTCACACAAGTAACAACTGTTCAAAATGAAGAAAAAATGTTGTTTGTATTTATTAACTGTATAAAATAAGAGACTTCCATATGACTTTTTCAAGTAGAATTTTAATGCACTTCATTGATATTAATCCTCATTATTACTTTATTAAAGAACTGTTTTTAAGATCTTCAAAAATTATTTATAATGCATAAGTATTTTGCATGAATGTTATCTGTGCACTATTTATATATCTTTGCCTTGGAGGTCAGAAAAGACTGTTGGATTTCCTGGAATGGGAGTTACAGACAGTTCTGAGCCACTATGTTGTACAGGGAATTGCATCCCAATCTTCCAGAATAACAACTATTGCTCTTAAGTACTGAACCTTCTCTCTAGTTTCCTCCTAAAACATCTTTTTTTAATTTTTCTTCTCTTCTCCCTACATCCCTGGTATTACTTCTATCATCGTGCCTTTAATTTTTCCCATACATATTTTATATAAGTAAAGCCATGCCACATTTGTTTTTCAAAGACTAGATTATTTCATTTAACATGTTAATCTCCAATTGCACACATTTTATTGAAAATGATGTGATTTCATCCTTTTTTATGTCTGAATAAAGTTCCATTAAGTATGTATACCACATTTTCTCTTAGTTCATCTTTTAATGGACCTAGGCTGATGCCATAATTTTAGTGCTGGTGACTACAGATGCCAGAGGCATCAGACCACCTGGAGCTGGAGATACAGAGAGTTGTCAGTATCATGTGAATACTGGGAATTGAATTGGGGCAGTCTGGAAGCACAGCAAGCACTCTTCATCTCTGGACCATCATTCCAGACCCCAATAGTTATTCTTAGACAATACATACAAATGACTGCTTATGTTCATATTAATGCATGATAATGATGACTTTAAACAGAGAACCAGTAGCAATTATTGCATATTAGTCCACGATCAATCATGTTTTGATTTGCCAATAAAACCACTGGAAAATGGTATAACTCATACTAACCATTTGTAATCCAGTTGTTCAGTATTCTTCATTCATCTCAGAAAATTACACTATATCTTTAATTGTGTGTATTTTTAATAATTAACCATTTTTGATCCAATTATCATGCTGCAACAAGAGCTATGGTTTTATAATATATTTATTAATTGTTAGAGAAAGTTCATACAATGTATATTGAAAATGTACATCTCCTTCAACTCTGCTCAGAAGCTTTTAACTATTATAGGTGGAACTTTGAGACTTCCTTTCTACCACAGATTCAGATTTATGTCTGGCTTGAACTTGTACAGAACTTCTGCATCCTGCTCTTATGTTCATTTGTCTTGTTATATCTGAAAAACACTGTCTCCTTGAAGTCATCCCCCACTTATGACTCCTACAGTCTTACAGTCTTTCTATCTCTTCTTTTGGATAGAAATTCTGAGCCAGAAGGGGAAGGAGTGTGACTTAGATATCTCATTTAGGGCAAAGCATTACAAAGTGCTTTATTCTCTGTACATTGACCATTTGTGAACTCTCTATGTTAATTGCCATATGCAGCAATAAGAAAATTCTTTAATGAGGATTGAATAATACACAGATCTATTACTATATCAGTAAATCATTAAGAGTTCCTTTTTTTGCTGTCAACTTTAAAGATCACATAGTTTATTCCAGTTCTTTGTAGTAGGTATCTTGGGATCAGAAAAACTTTTATGGTTCTATAGATTAGTCATTTCTGAATTGTAAGAAAAGAATATATTAAATGACTTTAAAATACATATGAAAAATAAATTAAAAAATACATATGAAGAACATGAATACAGAGAAGGTCAATATACACAATAAATGTAAACAAAGTTGGCCAAAGTCTAATGACAAGAGTCTGTTTCACTATATGCAAAATGAGGTACTTCTGTATAATGAACTACCTTTTGTAATTTTTACTCCACACAGCTTTACTGTTAGGACCAGCGTGGAGGACCAGCCCCCACATTTGTTTACCTCAGGGACTCTTGAGGAATGAGGAATAAGAGACTTAGTTAGAAACAGAGAGTAAAGAAACGGAGAGAAACACAGGATAGATTCCAAAGGTCTATTTATAACAATGCCAAAGCGTGGAGCAAAAGACCTCTCCCTTGCTAGTTACAGTCAAGTGTAGACCCTTACAAACACCTGATAGTCAAGCCCATGGTCTAATCAACCTCTTATGCTCTCCTGCTGGGTACAGCCACTAGGAAACGTAGTGAGCTACAACAAGTCCCACTTCTTTATATTTTAAAAGAAAATTCTCTTGATGCAAATGCTGACTCCCTTAGCTTCATCAACATTAACAGGTTAACATAATTCTAACATAAATATTGCTATACATAGTTACAATTCTCTCAATCTTACATCTCAAAGCAAACGCTTAATAGAACCATTTGAATTTCTTGCTAGCAAAACATAGGGTACACAATTATAATTTCTACAAACCTACACTCAGCCTTACACAATTATAATTCCTACAAACCTCCTCTCAACCTACAAACCTGCATTCATAAGCAATTTCTTAATAGAACTATACAAAATATAACATTAATTATACATGGATCTCAGCCACACTTGTTCTGCTGTTGTTTCCCGAAGCTGGCAGTCTCTGAACCTGCTTCTTATTGTTATTGGTGGCTTTTGGAACTACCAAGTTTGCAGTATGCTATGGGCAGTTTTCTGTGTCCAAGGTTCAGAGAACCTATTCTAATCCTTCTATTAAACCTTTACCATGTCCATAAACCTAAAGCCTATATAAGCCTACACAATATCTTATGCCTAAAACTTATGCTACCCTAAACCTATATTTCTCAAAATAAATTTATGATTTATTTAAACTTATAGTCTATAGGACTATTTTATAAACCTTACCTAAGACTCACTTAAGTCTACACAATAAACTTGCATTCTATAAACATTACCTAAATCTTACTTAAGCCTTTATTTAAGCTGACATTCTATAGGTCTACTTTATAAACCTTACCTAAGTCTTACTTACATTCTATAGGTCTACTTTAGAAACCTTAATATCTAGAAGAGATCTCTTGACTATTATCAGAGAACTAACTTAACACTAAAGCAAACACCTGTAGACAAATTTCTAAACAGTCTTATTAAATAAGAAACACAGAGCCAAATAAAGAGTTAATAGCCAAAGAGAACAGAGCAAGTGCCACAACTAGCTTTAACTTTACCACCAGCAGTAGCTTCCCTGGAGAAAGAGAGCTTCTTCCTGTCTGACTTGTCTTTTTATTGTCTTTCTGTTCTCCCTTCTCATTGGCTTTAAACCCAACCATATGACTTTCTCATCACTGCCTGTCTATTCAGACCTCCAGGTCTCTATGGTTGGTACTGGGATTAAAGGTTCGTATCACCATGCTTGGCTGTGTCCTTGACCACACAGAGACTCTGCCTGCCATGTGATTAGATTAAGGGTGTGTGCTACCACTGCCTGACTCTGCTTATGGCTCTCTTTGTACTCTGATCTCCAGGGAACTTTATTTACTAACATACAAATAAAATCACATTTCAGCACAAATAAAATACCACCATAAACATCTATAAAAATTTCTTAACATCTAGAAAAGATTTTTTTAGCTAAATTATTAACAAAATGCAAATCATTTCTAAAGTTCAGAGTTCATAGTCAGGTTTGATATCATTCTGAAAATTCTTGAGAGTTTGAAACAAGAGTCTAATTTGGCAATGGCTCTTTTAATGCTGGGATTTTAGTGAGTACTGTTGCTATGGTGTTGTAGCACTTTTTGTTAGGGAGCTGTAACACTCTTCTTACAAACACCACTCCCCAAAGTCAATTTTCCTGCTGCTGATCTCTTTCAGCCATTCTGGAACCAGCAGAGATGCTCAGCACCAAATGATTTTTAGACAGAGACTGTCCCTTTACCCAAATTCACAACAGCTCTTCTGTGCCATAATTTAGACAAGCATTTCTGTTACAGCAATGTAACAGAAATTTCGGTTGCTCTACCAAAAAGCTTCCTTTAGGCTGAGGGCATTGAACTGCCATAAAGCTCTTAGGAATAACTCATTGTGCAGCTATTAGAGACTATAAGGCACCGTTTAAACCCTGCCTTGATACTACATTTCCCAGAAAACCTTTGGGGCATGCTAGCAACCTTCTACTTCCCTTTACAGGGTTTTACTTTTGCAATGGGAGATTTTCCCTTGCACCCCTGCTCAACAGGTGTATCTCTCCAATTAAATCTTTCATCTGACCCACTTCCTGAGCTTTGCATCTGTTTGTCCCTGCACTCAGAGTGCAGCTTATAGCTGGAGGCAAGTCAGTGAGGGAAATCAAAAGCATTTGTTTCAGAAAGGTCCTTTCCCTGAATAGAAAAAAAGGCTTTCTTCTATCCTGGATAGCTCTCTGGCCTGGCCTGGCTCTTTCCCCAGATAGTGTCTCTGATGCGGCAGCCCAGCTGTAGCTTGGCTTCCTTGCCTTTTTTGTTTGTTTCTTTGGTTTTTTTTGTTGTTGTTTGTTTTTTGTTGTTTGTTTTGTTTTTGTTTTTGTTTTTGAGACAGGATTTTTCTGTGTAGTTTTTGTGCCTGTCCTAGATCTCACTCTGTAGACCATGCTGGTCTCAAACTCATAGAGATCCACCTGGCTCTGCGTCCTGAGTGCTGGGATTAAAGTCAAGTGCCACCACTGCCAGGCCTTTAACCCAATATTTCTATTTTAACTTCCTTAATTGTTTTGAGAGAGAGAGAGGGAGAGAGAGAGAGAGAACCTATATATACAGAAATCTAATGCTGCAGCCTTGTGGCATTTTACCACCTAGCCTATATACCTGATAATAAAATATTGTCGCCTTCATTTTTCAATTCCTTATTGGCATGCCTACACTCACAATGACCCCTCAATCCTTTTGCCAAGTCCTAGAGTTCTTTTCTTTTCCTTTTTGTCTTTCTTTGTCTCTGTTCAGTGGTATCATCTGTGGCAGGCCAGCCCCCACATTTATTTACCCCAGGGACTCTTGAGGAATGAGGAATAAGAGATTTAGTTAGAAATAGAGGGGAGAGAAACAGAGAGAAATACAGGATAGACTCGAGTGGGCCCGGATCCTTAGCTACCGGCCCAGAACTTTATTCCAAAGGTCTATTTATAACAATGCCCAGGGGTGGAGCAAGAGACCTCCCCCATGCTAGTTATAGTTAAGTATAGCCCCTTACAAACACCTGGTACTCAGGCCCATGGTCCAATCAACCTAGGAAACCTAGTGGGGGACAACAGACCAGTCCATATAACTGAAGCACTGTTAGGACCAGTTACTATAACTAAAGCACTGAGATCTAACCCTGTCTCTACATGACAAATTAAGTCACTGATGTCTTTTTAAAAATTATATTCGGTACATTAGTTATTGGTCATGTTGCCATGACAAAATAGGTAGAAAATAAGCAACCTAAGGAACTCCATCATGAGGGGAGGAGCAGTGACAACAGGAGTTTGAGGCACTGATTTCATTACATCCACAATAAAGAAGCATGGTGTGGTTCATGCTCATATTTACCCCGCTAGCCCCTTTTTATTCAGTGGGGGACCAACTTGAGGAATACTGCTATCTACAGATAAGGAAGATCTTCCCTGAGATAATTTATCCCATTAATTTCATGACTCGCAATCATCCCCTTTCTCCCCTCAGATTACTAATGGTATATATTTACCCATGATATCTTTCAGATACATAATCAACAAAGAAAACTGTTAGGATGATACAACCACATTCAATCACAGATATTTTAAGTGTTTGCTTTAGCCTTTGCATTAAAACAATTATTTGTTCTTCTCACTTCAACTTCTATGCTATTATGGTATTATTATATTATAGCATTTGTTGTTGGAATATGCTACCTAAGCATGTTTACTGATTATATGATTATCAATTTTTTTATATCCATGCTGCCTGTCTCAAATATTATATCTATAAAGTAGGAATACAGGGAGAACTTGTTTATCCAGAAAATTCCAGTATATTAACTGGAATCATATGAATACCAAATATGCTCATTTTTAGTTATGAACACTTTATTAACACTATTCGTTTTTCATGAAAGTTTGTGAAGCTTCATAGGTGGAAAAATTAACATTCATCTGGATGTTTTAGAGGAAAAAGTAGATGAATAAATTAAAAAGCAGAGTAAGATGAAATACAGAAATGAAGTCTCAACAGAAATATTGTCAATGTATGGTAGAATTGTGAAATTAATCTTGAAGTTCAGAGGATAGAAAGTACTATTACAAGCAACAGGACGTCGTGTGAAAAATACATACATTTAGAACAATTCTGACGGGAATTTGTATAGTCAAAGAAGGAGTACATCTATGAACTTATGCATGGGCCGCTTACACAAGGTTTAATTCATCAGAAAGTCTTCTATGTCTAACCTGGTTTGAGGATCCCAAGCCCTGCCAGATATTAACTATCACTGTGAAACAATTTGTTCCATATTCCAGAAACTAATGAACTGAAAATATAAACTATGTGAATTTTATCACCTTAGGGCATAGTTACAATAGTGGCCAGGAAATACTTACATGGGTAGAAAAAGTATTATAACCAAGCCAGACATGGCGGGGCATTTCTTTCATTCCAACATTGGTGAAGCAGAGGTAAGTAGATCTCTGTGAGTTTGAGGCAAGCCTAGTCCACATAGTAATTTCCAGGACAGCCAGAACTACATAGAGAGACCTTGTCTTAAAAAACAAACAAGCAAAAGCATTAGAACCAAATTAATTTATTATATTATTATATATTAATTAATAATATAATTAATTATATTATATATAATACTAATTAATTCATTTAGTTAGCTTACTATATTATTTATATATTATAATTATAGTCATTTAGTTCACTTACCAATTTAAATGAATATTGTTTATATATATGTATTATTTCGTGGTAGTTAAATAAATTCATATTAATAACAGAATTTGTTAATGGTCAATAAACTATAATCATGCTATTAGTGTTATTAAGTATATAATTTGCATGGTTATTTTAATTTCAGATATCTGTGACTTTAGTGATCTATTATTTTATGGCTCATAGACTACAGGTAGTTAAATCATTCTATAGATGAATGATTCGTAGGTGATCATAGGTGAACATT